>JARTUT010002470.1:0-17724 GCA_030674115.1 Micraspis discolor
GGAGGAATATTATCTATAGGTAGGTTACCCATATGTTTCGTCCAGTCGTCTTCAATAAGTCGTTCGCAATGTAAATAAAAATTTTGCCAAATTTCAGGTGTACATTTTGAAAGAGCCAGAGTCCATAAATTGAACACTCTATCCCTTGTGTAAGGATGAGAATTTATGTTCTTGTTGTAGAAGTTTTACAAAACGCCCATGCCATTTCAATAGGATTATATTGGCAATGGTATGGGGGTAATCTAAGAACTTCATGTCCATGCTCTTTCAAAAGTTCATCAATAACGTATCGTCTCTGTCGGTCAGTTCTAAATGGTAATATGAAATTCCAAAGTTGTTTTTTATTTAAATTCTGATCGAAATCAATTTTGTTATTCACCAACCAATTCTGCATATCAATTTTCTTGCTTGAACTAGTTGGTGGCTTATCCAACTGCACTGAATGATATGGTGCATTGTCCATTATGATCACAAATTTACCAGCAAGCTTTGATAAAGCTGGAATTAGTTGATTAATAACCCAATTTTGAAAAATTTCACTGGTCATAGTCTTGTGATAGTCACGGTCATTATTCTTCGAATCTAAAATGAAATCACAACCCTCCAAAAATCCAAAATTACTTCCTGCATGCAAAACAGTGAATCTTTTACCTTCAGATTTAATTTTGATGGATTTCCTCTCATATCAGATTCGTGTGTCCATCGACGAACAGATGAACCATTTTGGTAAATCCAAGTTTCATCAAGAAACACGAATCTTATATTTTCATCCATCGACTTAAATTGCAAAAATTTTCTCAGGAAAGTAATTTTGGCTCCAACGACATGTTTTTGTTCACATAAAATTTTGCGTCCATTGATTTAATAATATTGAATAATGAAGTGCGTTCTCCCTTATAATCCAAATGTTCCTTAGCGTAAGTCAGTAGTGTGTCGATAGAAAAGTGTTCATTTTTCAAATTGTAATTCCAAATTTGTCGTTGCAGGTCTTTTCTAAAAATGAAATCGTCTACTTCTTGTGTTTTCTTGGGCCTACCAATAGAAGGAAACTCTTTATCGTCGTCTTCATTAAGAATTCCTCTGATTGAATTAATATGAACCTGTAATGAAATTTCGATTAGGATAAAACATAATATTTACATCTCACTTACGTTGAAAATGTTTGATACACTTTGCTGTATCGTTGATTCCATAACTTCCTGACCACTATGCGCAGATTTGAGTGCAAGATAGCATTTTTTGATGCTAAGTCTTTGTTCTTTGGTTATTACTTTAGGCATTTTGAAAAAAATTCTGAAATATTTTGATTCTCTTCAAAATCAAATGTGACAGATGACAAGTGGAAATTGGCTTAACTGCTTGACATCGGCAACGTCGAAATCCGAAGAAACACTGATGCCAACCCAAGAAACTTAAATCATGGCCACCCGCGATACAAATAAACTTTGAATGGAGTATACATGGTATTATACTGATAATTTTTTGAAAATTTTCTCTGGTAGTTGCTATATATAAACAAAACATGATCCAGTCAAATTAAGCACACGTCAAACTGACAGGTTGAATTCAATTGTGAAAATTGGAGATTTTGCATGAAAATGAGTCGATTTGGAGTTTGTTCTCTGTCCACCATCGATAAAAAGTCAAAGGAAATGTTTCCATTAATACGGAGAAGGCAAAAAAACAGTTTGGAACCAATTTACTACTTTTTGTACTGAGAGGAATACACATTGAGTGCTGAAACGAGTGAAGCGCAAGTGGCAAACATTATGAACGATTACGCTTACAATATGAAGAAAATGGATGGAGAAGACTATAAGGAAGGTACAATAAAAACAATGTGGAATCAGACTGCCAAATTACTTCAAGAAAAGTATTTGAACGATTTCGACATCAAAATCAACCCATTTTCGGATGCTGCATTCAAGACCGCTCGAGGAGCTCGTGATGCCAAGCGTGAGGCTTTACAATGTATTCCGGAAAACGGAAGGCAAGTGCAGCAGCGTTGGAGGAAAAAGATTGGGATGCAATGACCACTGTTTGGGACGAGGAAATTCCTGATGGCCTCCAGAAAAAAATTATTCATGATAATATCAGTGGAATTGGCTTGGAGAGGTGGTGAGGGCAGCATGGCGTCAATACATCACTTCAAGGCAGAACAGCGAAATGACGGGGAATCAACTGGGAGAGTTGAATACAATCCAATTTTAATCAAGACCACACAAGGTGGTGATAAAAATTATCAGACAGCAAGTGGCTGGTGGAGAATCAGGAAATCCCTGACAAGTGCCCAGTGAGACTGTTCCAGAAATTGAGAGAAGAGAGATGTCAATATCAAGAGCGACAGACTATTCCTGACCCAAAATCCATTCTGGAATAAAGTTCCAGGCGCTAGGTGGTACAAGGATTCCCCAGTAGGCCAAAACACGATTTCAAAGTGGGTTAAGGAGTCAGCACAAAAGCTGGGCTTGACCTTGGTAACAAAAAAACACCAATCACTTCAGTCGTGCAACAGCCGTCTCCAATCTAGCGAAATCGAGCCTGGGAGAGCAGCAGATAATCAAAATAACTGGACATGCCAACAGTAACTCCATCAAGCCGTATCTCCAACTCGACCAGGAACACCACGAATTAATTGTCAAGAAACTGAGAAAGGTAGAGCCTATTGCAGAAAATGCCATCAACAGCATAAACCTCATGCCATCTACCTCTTCTGGGACCATTACCGATAACTCTGACTTGAAGAAAACATGCACCAATGTTTACAACAATTGTATTTTTAGTTGCACTACCTGATTCTTAATTAAATGTTGTTTTATTCATTATGAAATCCTTATTTGTTAACTGTACATTTCGTCTCATGGTGCAATTCTATTGGCCGACATTTGGGACAGAAAAATAATTCCCCGAATACCATACGAGCTTCAAAATTATCTGGTATTTCCCGATAGGTTCCTGCAAACAAATAAAATCGTCAAGTTTTTCAGGAAAAATCACTCGCGCTTCGCGCTCGTGATTTTTTAACCTGAAAAACTTGACTCCTTCATTGTTTGCAACGAACCTATCGGGAAATACCTGATATTTTGAAGCTCTGTGTTATTATAAGTGAATATCTGTGCGATTCCATAGTTGCTTAGTTTTAGTCTGACATGTCTTATACATGTGTATCTAGTGTCTTAATGGATATAAAATATTTATTATTAGTATTATTATTATAATTATACAATTGTACATTGGAATAAGAAATTTCAGGAAGTGATTGAAGATCGAAATGTATAGTCCATGTAAATAATGTTTAAAATTGAATTGTCTCCCGATTTTTACATAGAAAATATCCGATAATTTGAAAATTGAATTATTGCATCATAAAATATCTTTCAAATATATATTTATGGTGACTGTTTCAATTGAACTACAGCCTCCAGTTGCCTTGCACTAGAAAGCATAATCATTAAATTGTTTGAGGTACCTCATTTGATTATTTAATTATTTCGGATAACATGAATGCTATAATACCTGTTGCGGACCTCTGGATATTAGCATTCTTTTTAGGAATGTCCTTATTCCTTCGTAACCGTAACAGGTATGTGAGAGACTTTCAGTTAATAACACTTATGTAAATTAAAAAGAAAATCCATTTCTGGTGAGAATAAAAGATAGTTTTTTGAAATTCTGATTGATGATGGACACTTTTGTTATAACCAAAAGATTTCAATGAAAATATTTTAGCATTTCAACAATAAAAACCACAAAGGTTTCTGATCTAACATATTCCTTTTTCATCCGCACGTAGTTTATTCCTTCCAATTCAATTACTAACAGATAAAGTATCATTTAAGACCCATGCATGAATTATACTTCTGAAATCATCAAATGATTGAATTAACATTCTTGTTTAGATATTTAACAATTTAATGAATTGGATCTATTTTATATACAGGGTGATTCCGGAGGAGACCGTCAGATTTTAGGTGAAGCATACACTAGTCAAGGCAGTTTCGAAACAATATTTGGTTTATGGTTGGAGGCCTTTAATGAGAGTCTATAGGGTGATTTGTCCGATTCGACCGATTCGGTCATAACTTTGGTATGGCTTGGTCAATTTTCATGAAATTTTCAGTGTAGAACAACATGATTATCTTCTTTCAATAATTCAACACTTTCTCAAAAATACAGGGTGAAAATTATGATAAGTTCAGATTAAGTTTGCAGGTTGAAAAAACACCCTGTACATTTCGTTTTCAAAAATTTTCTACATGCTTCAGATTCTATCATAAGTTAACATTACTGGAGCGTTTTTATTTTTGTTGGCACACATCCAGTTTTCCTAGAAAAATTTTTCAAGGATGAACAATATCGTTATTTCGCTCCAAGGCAGTGAGGATAATCTGAACTATAATGTAAACCGGTGTCGTCCAATGATCCAAAGCTCTTCCTGAGTCCTAAAATAGTTCTTCCAAATTCGAAATTCATATTTAATCACTCATATTCTGATGTATAAAATCCTTTAATTCAGAAAATATCTTTATACCTACCTACTTAAATCAAAATCTACAACTTATACAGAATAAACATTCGAAACATATCATGAACAGCAAAACTAAGGATTAAAACAAAATTTACATAGAATGTTCGAAATGATTTCCCCTTTTTTGAATACATATTCGAGATCTTTTTATTAAATTTCCAATTGACCTTCTAATGAGGATTGATTTTGCTTCAAGATATTACATTCCTCGAAAATCCTTTCAACTAGGTGTTCTCTACTCCTAATTTCAACCTTATAAACTCTTGTTTTCAGATATCCCCACACAAAATAGTCTTAAGGGGTTCAGAATCAGGCGATCTTTGTGGCCAAGCAATAGGGCCTCCACGACCAATCCATCTGTTCGGATAATTTATATCCCAGTGATTTCTCACATTCAATGCAAAGTGAGGTGGTGCTCCATCATGCTGAAAGTACATAGAGCGGATATGTACATTTTCCAATAGATATGGTAAAATATTTTCCAAAAATCTAGGTAAATTTCACCATTTAATCTTTCCGCAAAAATGTGAGGGCCAACTAAATTTCCGTCTATTGTTCCAAGCCAAATATTGGCAGAAAATCTGTGTTGTGTATTAGGACTCTTCTTCAAATGCGGGTTGTCTCTAGCCCATTCGTGGGAATTGTAGATATTAAAAATTCCATTCTTAGTGAAAATAGCCTCGTCGCTGAATAGAATACGAAAAATAGTTCGTTGGTGACTAATAACCCAGCGACAAAATTGTAATCGTTGGGGCAGATCTTGTGGCAAGAGTTCTTGCACCTTTTGGTAGTGGTATGGGTGGAATTGTTCTTTCTTCAAAGTCTTGCTCACTTTTCTCTGCGAAATTCCTAATTCGGTACTAATTTGACGAGTACTAATAGACGGTTCCTCCTCCACACGTTCAACAATTTGAATCGAAATTTCATTTTGAGTAGGCCAATCAATGTGCTCTGCCTTACTAGGATATTGCCCATGTTCTTTTTAGAATAATGGAATACTCGTCCGAAAGTACATTTATTTGGTTGACGTCGGTTGGGAAATTGTATATGGTATTCCATTTTGGCTTCATTTCCATTTCCGTTACAAAAACCATAAACAAAATTCATACCCGCATATTCCGCATGAGTAAATAATTGAGGCATGTTGAAATACACTTCTTGTGACAGATTATTCATTAAATATTCTCATTCTGTGGTTCACTGTGATGGTAACCATGGATCTTAAAGAACTTGATTTAAATAGAAATTTAAGTTTCATGGAGAATTTCATTTCATTAAAACTATTTATCATACATTCGTGATTCAATATTTTACATACCATAAGGCCATAAGTGAGTACATTTTTGAACGAAACTACTATTTTTAGGAATATTCGCTTCATAGAAAACCGGAAGTGTGCTGAAAAACACCTGAATTACGACTCAATTTTATGTTTGTGAAATATTCACATTCACGCCCCGAAACTACCCGTCTCGCAGAGCGTCTCGATTAATAAAAGGCAATTAACAAATTCACCTCTTTATTTCACTCGTAACAATTCGTAGTTTAAAATAAGTACGATAACAAAAACGGACAATATTTACAATGGATGCCTGGTAAACAAATATCTGACTTCAACCAAATTAGGAACACCGCGTCAATTCGAATATCTGTTAACAATACTTCGCGGTCTAATTACGGCTAACCGAAGTACTTCTTGCTTCGAACAGGCTTTATACGGAACTAAACTGTTCTCAGGTCAAATAAATAGGGATTCAATGTCCAAAAGGTTCCCTTGACCGGAGACGAAAAACAGTCAAATACTGGTGCCATGAGATACTTGTTTACCCCACATGTGAAATACATACCCCAGATGTCTCTTTGTCTCGAATAGACGCCAGAGATTTTACAAGAAAAATGTAATACATATCCCAAATATCTCTTGTCTCGGAGGTCAAAGAGGCGCTAGGGGTAGTCAGGAAAATGTGGCCAGACCATGTTATTCCCTGGCTCCAATGTTAATCCATAATTTTGCCTTTCATATGTTTCGAATGTTTATTTTGTATTTGTAGTAGTAGTATATAGATTTTTTGGTTCACGTATGTATAAGAAAATTTTTGAATTAAATGATTATATTCATCTGAATATGAGCGATCAAAAATGAATTTCGAATTTGGAAAATTTATTTTAGGACACAGGAAGAGCTTTGTATTATTGAACGATACAGCTTTACCATCTAGTTCAGAATATTCTCAATGCCTTGGAGCGAAAAAACGATATTGTTCTTTGAAAAATTTTTCTAGGAAAAATGGACGTGTTTCAAGAAAAATAAAAACGCTCCAGTAATGATAGAATCTGAAGCATGTAGAAAATTTTTGAAAACGAAATGTACAGGGTGTTTTTTCAACCTGCAAACTTAATCTGAACTTATCATAATTCTCACCCTGTATTTTTGAGAAAATGTTAAGACTATTGAAAGAAAATAATCATATTGTTCTACACTGGAAATTGCATCAAGATTGATCGAGCCATACCAAAGTTATGAATAAAAGAAAAATCGGTCGAATCGGACAAATCACCCTGTAGACTCTCAATGAAGGCCCTGAACCATAAACCCAACATTGTTCCGAAACTATATTGACTACTGTATACTTCACCTAAAATCTGACGGTCTCCTCCGGAATGTTCCTGTATATATAATATATCTACAGGAAAGAAAAGAATATTATCAAGAACAAAAAAAAATGCCAACCTGGATGGTAATAGTAATATGCAGTAACATAAGGCGAATTGAATAAATGAATGCTGCATACGCAAAATCGAAGAAAGCATTACAGTTATTGTACAGGTTGATTTCGAGGACTCTTTAGAAATTTTGCAAATTGAATTTACAGATTTATATGACACAGTCCTTCCTGCAAGTCATATATTTTTGGATAACCGTTTTCTGCACCCCCATTAAAGCTATTTTCATTCCAAGCTATCTAAATTACAAATTTTCACTGAATCAGTGGTTCGTTTAGGGGATGCCTGATTTTAATTGACATTCAAATTTAAAAAAAATCTCCAGTAAATCAAAATTTGAAATTCCAAGGGATATTACATACGGTGATGTTCTAGGATCATCTTAAAAATTTTCGTGTTACAAGGTAAAGGACTTGTTTTCACATTTTCAAAGATGCTGATTGTCTAGTGATATTTGCTACATTTGGTAATCATTATAACTCCGTGCTTGCGATGCTTCTTTTGATATGATGAGTTCTTGGTGTTTCAGGACTTTTTAAACTGAACGTGAATAAGTGATGTGAAACAGAGATGATTTCTGTAGTTGAAATCACAGAATAACTAGTGCTCATATTAATATTTTTTCCCATACACATCAAAATGCACGTATAAGAAAAAAACATTCAAATTTCTCAATGATTTATGATTCCATTGACATAAGTTCATAAGTATGAAGAATATATGAGGACAAAATCTTGTGCTTAACTATAATATGCAGAGCATCTGAAATCTTTCTAAAAATTCAAAAATCCATGTTACATCACAGAACAGGACAGAAAAAGCTCCTGAGATCGCTCCACTATTCTTCTAAATGAAATAATGATCAGGTATATTTCGTTTGAGTTATTGATTATGTTGAACTAAAAGCACATTTTCCTCATGAACTAAAAAAAAGTATATATACAGGGTGACCATTTGAAAACAGAAACAGACGAGATTACAGACGAAATAAATTTTTTCCATAGAAATGCTCGGACAGGTCGATTTCTGTTTCGAGGGGACAACTTAAGATGTAGGTCACGGACGCATAGCGCTTCAACCCTTGCTGCTCCAACTCTCACCCCAAAATTTTGAATAGGGCAGATGGGGTGAGTGATACCTCATTTGAAAGGTATTTTTATACTTATTTCTGCACAATAATTGGTTTTCATTTCATGCATTAGTTCTCGAAATATTCCTAACTAAGTATTTGAAAATGAAGTGGTGTTTTCATAGCAATTGTAGTATTTTTTTGTGAAAAATCGACATTTTGAGCATCAGAACAACCATGAATATGGCTTCCTTCCTCTAATCCACTGATATAGAAATCATTAATCAAGATGTCGAACAAACAAAGCGTATTGCGAAGGAGCTCAATCTTGCTGAAACTCAATCTAAATTATCTTCGATATAATTTGCAGTATTTCCCATAACATGCGGTAACACTTAATCGATAGAAATCTCCAAAAAGTTCAAATACGTACATATCTCTAATCAGATTACCAGGTAAGAAAATCAAATCATTTATGATGCCACAGAAATATTCAGTCCCAATTCGTGAAACGATTTCCGACTTAATTATGAAGTGTTTTCTCAGTTGGCTTCAATATGTTTTCATTTTGTTGATTATTGAATTCATATCTTTTTCAAAAAAATGAGAATCGATAATTTTGTATTTATTACGAACAGATCATTAAGTTGGCTTACTGGTTCTTTGAAATGTGAATTATTCTTAGTTGTGAATCGAGACTTGTATGTGTTCTATTTCATTGTTTGACATAGTTTATTCAATTGCAGAGCAGGTGGAAATAATTTCACTTTTTTTGCGAACAATCAGTGTGCAGAATTCTTCAATCAACGACATTTAGATAAACATGTTTATAGGAAGTATGTTTTGGAATTAGTGTCAAAGTTTCAATGGCCAGTGAGATAGCCGGATCTGTCACCAGTAGATTTCATTCCATAGAAGATATGAAGAAGAAATATAGTGAACGAATGTCGTCAAATCACTCCAGAAATGCTGCTAAATCACTCCAGCCATCGTTTCGAACAAAACTTATTTCATATTATGGAAGCTAATGGTGAACAATTTGAATATTTAATTAATTGATGTGAGTTTTTGATAAATTATTTACATTACTTTGAAAAGTCTTATTTTTAGATCAATAATTCAAATCGTTCTGATACCGTACAGTTGGAGAATAATTTCAGTGAATAAAACAGCTAGTGGAACATCTAACCCTAGTAGCATTAACACGTACGGTATGACTTCATTTGCCTATTGGTAGATGTTTTGCAATTTCAAATACAAGTACGGAAATTTTGGTGATTCGAAAGCACGAAATGTCAATTATTTGCATAAAATTAATTTAAGTGATAAAATTAAGTAAAGCATAAATATTTCAAATATTAATGCATAAAATGAAAAAACAATTACTGTGCTGAAATAAGTATAAAAATACCTTTGAATTGAGGTATCACTCACCCCATTTTCCTATTCAAAAATTGGGGGTGATAATTTGCATAAAAGCAGCAAGGGTTGAAGCGCTATGCGTGCATAACCTACATCTTATGTTGTCACCCCTCCTCGAAACAAAAATCGACCTGTCGAGCATTTCTATCGAAAAAATTTATTTCGTCTGTAATCTCGTCTGTTTCGTTTTCAAATGGCCACCCTGTATATAAATGTTCAATATATGTTTTGAAAAACATAAGGATTTGTCTTTAGCTTTGGCGACTACTAACACCAAAATGTCAGCCAAAATTCGTTGTACTTTTTTTTGCGGCTTTTGGCACTGATTGTACTCTGAAATTTTAAACCTTCATTTAATGAGAAATATTTTCATGTTATAAAGAAAAGTTTTCTGTGTAATTATGTAGTCCAATTGAAGAATCTGGTTAAGTATTCATCTCACTGGCTTATCAAAAACGTAGTCCTGAGACGAAATAAAGGTTCATTTTTGAAGTTTTTTTCACACCACTATAACTCTAGGAATTCAGTTGAATTATTCATCCCTTGATAAAAATTCGTATTTTTATCTTGAACTTCTCGGATGCACATGCAAGAAGCAGCAGACAAACAAGACAGGAATACCCCCGTTGAGCATTCAGAAGTTTCCAGAGATTTATACGATTTTGAGTGTTTTTCGTCTGAAAAACTTTTCGCTATCGAAAACATATAAATAAAATGAATAAAATGCAATAGCATTATGAAATAATTCATCCTACAGATGGTGTCAAAAATTGAATATATCTTGAGATGATTTATATATCGGCATTTACCTTGTCAGGAGAGTTTGATAAGAAAATATCATTGCAAGTCGGAGACGCGTTCTGAAATAAAAGTTTGGAAGAACTATTCCAATGAACTCTATTCAATTCAAGTGAATATTTGAGGTGGCCTATTGAAAAAGTGGTATAAAACTCTCTCCATTTGTTTATGTACCTATGGTATAATTTTCGAATACTTTACAACTCAGAATTTTACCAGATATATGCAAATGTGGCAACAACATTATTATTTCGAAGAGAACATTCCTTATTTACGAATTTATGAGTTTTTAGAAATTTCATATCAAACTTGATAGTTACGAAAATGACCATATTTCTCTCAATGTTTGAGATTTCAGTTCAAAATATAGCATTAGTTTAGATAATACTTTGATCTGTTCCGCTCTTTCCGTGTAATGAACTCCTCTTTCCAACGTCCTAGTAGAAGAGCGGCTTTCCACTGACGAAGAGGTGTTCAAAAGAAAAATTGAAAATAAAAAAATTGTTTATTTAGAGTTTCTCCTGAAGGAGAAATCTTCAGGAGTTCGGCTTGTCGCTAGAAAGGACGAGTCTTCAGTTCTGTAAGATTAGGTAACTCAATAAAATTTCTGAATAACAAAAACTAATTTATTCAGAAGCATACAAAAAAACAAAATGACAATTTTCAGCAAGCACAAAAATAATTAAAACAATTTTTGACAAAATATTTTTGGAGGTTTCGGACTATGGACTTTTCACTGTTTATAAATTTTATAACTAACCTTTTTTTCTTGAACTTCTAACGTACTTCACTAGCGAAATTTCGAACTCAATTACAACACAATTACTATTTTTCTAGAATTTAAGAGACTGATTTCTTCTATACTTTTTTTTTTAAGTGTTTTTCTGGTTACGGATCACGTTGAACTGACTTTCCATTCCCTAATTTTTCCTAATATCCCTTTGTCCGTGGGCGTTATCGAACATAATGCGGAATTTCCTAATTTCTCCTAATTGGTGCCCTTCTTTTCGATAGTTAGAAATTTACCCCACTAATTCGAAATCTAAATTTCATTGGCTTTAGTCAACTGAGTCTCTCGATACAAACCTCTGATTGGTCTACTGATTTAATTTTAATTTTTACTAAAGATCCACCTTTTTCCCATCGTTAAGAAACATAAATATATCATATGTCGAACTCCCCTAGCTAATTCTCAAATTTTATTACGTCGTCCATCCATCAAGATTTCCATGGAGCGGATCAATAAATTTTGTTTCAAATCTTAGGTTTTATGATTATTGTTGTGATATTTTTGAGAGGTTTATTACTGTCTGGAATGTCTGGTAATTTCGATTAGATATGGTCTTTTGTTTATCAAGACCCATTATCCAGCATCGCTAGACATATCATATTACATCCGAATCCTAGTTGTCATCTATACAGAGTGGATAAAATTTAATTTAATACGTCAACTCACAAAATTGTAGAGAACTTTGGTATTTTTTTATGACCACTCTGTAAAAATAACTAATATTCGAGAACAGTAAACAATTATCTGTGGTCATACCAAATTTCGACCTTATAAATCGAAAACATTTGAGGATATATAAATAAAGGAGGTAAGGGTAGAGTTTTTTCATTTTTCATGTAGACTAATGAAAGAATATGGTTCGTTTTTAGCGCCACCCCTGATATAAACTAAAATTTGTAGATAATACACTAATGGAAATATACAAAATCGTAGATTCACCCAACAGGCAGCTGTTTGTTATGATTTACCTGTAAACAAGAGAATACACGAGATATTGAAACATTTTCAAGGAAGATTTATGGAGAATTCTACAACCAAACTATTTTGGAAAATAATCAAATTGTTGAAAACTGAATTAATTTTCTAATTTATGATGATGTTACAGTATTTTATCATAAAGTGGACATACTCATATCGCGTGTAGGAGACATTCATGAGAATATACAGGATGGCCTTTTGAAAACGAAACAGACGAGATTACAGACGAAATTAGTTTTTTCGATAGAAATGCTCGGACAGGTCGATTTCTGTTTCGAGGGGGACAACTTAAGATGTAGGCTACGGACACATAGCGCTTCAACCCTTGCTGCTACAACCCCCACCCTCAATTTTTGAATAGGGAAGATGGGGTGAGTGATACCGCAGTTCAAAGGTATTTTTATACTGATTTCAGCACAGTAATTGTTTTTTCATTTTATGCATTAGTTCTCGAAATATTCATGTATTAGTTAATTTTATCACTTAAATAAATTTTTTGCGAATAATTGACATTTCGTGCTTCCGAAACACCAAAATTTCCGTACATGTATTTGAAATTGCAAAACATCTACCAATGGGCAAATGAAGTCATACCGTTCGTGTTAATGCTACTAGGGTCAGATTTTCGACTAGCTGTTTTATTCACTGAAATCATTCTCCATCTGTACGGTATCAGAACGATTTTAAGTATCTAAGAAATAAGACTTTTCAAAGTAATGTAAATAATTTATCAAAAACTTACATCAATTAATTAAATATTCAAATTGTTTACCATTAGCTTCCATAGAATGAAATGAGTTTTGTTCGAAACGATGGCGCACATTTTGCAGCATCTCTGGAGTGATTTGACGGCATTCGTTCACTATACGTCTTCTTAAATTTTCTATGGAATCGGGCTGTGTAGAGTAAATTTTTCTCTTCAAGTGGCCCCAAAGAAAGAAATCTAGTGGTGACAGATCTGGCGATCTGGCTGGCCATTCAGTGGGACCCCTTCTTCCAATCCACCGATTTGGAACTCTTTGATCCAGATATTCTCGAACTGGTAAAGCGTAAAGTGGAGGAGCTTCATCCTTCTGAAACACATTCTGATCTTCCACATAATTTCCAGCATTGTTTTCAATAATTTCCATCAAAATTCGAACAATGTGATTTTCAAATAAGTCCAAATACATATCTCCGGTAAGATTACCAGGTAAAAAGAACGGGCCGACAATGTTGTCACCAAATATTCCAGCCCAAACATGGAGTTTATCTGGTTGTTGAGTATTAACTTCGTGAAACAATCTCGGATTAGCATCGGCCCAATAACGACAATTGTGTCGATTTACCGTGCCGTTTCGAAAGAACGAACACTCATCGGAGAAACAAATATTGTACAAATATAGATAATTGGGATTAGCAGTTACTCGTTCACTCATTATATCACAAAATTCAACACGACGGTCAGAATCATCTTCGTTTAGTGCGTATGAAAGATGGATTTTGTAAGGATGGAATATATGATGCTTCAAAATATTTGTAATTCGAGTTCGTGTGAAACCAGATTCATGTGCTAGCTGCCTCGTACTCGTCATTGGATTCAGAGCAATCTGTCCAGCAGCAGCTACTTCAGCTGCTTCATTTCTTTCCATGTTTCGTTTTTTTTATTAGCCGCGGAACCGGTTTCTTGAAACTTTGATACTAATGCCAGAGCATACTTCCTATTAACATGTTTATTTAAAAATCGTTGATTGAAGAATTCTGCGGTTCTATTCGCACATTGATTGTTTGCAAAAGAAGTGAAAATATTCCCACCCGCTCTGCAATCAAATAAACCATGTCGAACAATGAATAAGAACACATACAAGTCTCGATTCAAAACTAAGAATAATTCACATGTCAAAGAACCAGTAAGCCAACTTAATGTCCTAATCTGTTCGTAATAAATAAAAAATCATCGATTCTGATTTTTTTGAAAAAGATATGAATTCAATAATCAACAAAATGAAAACATATTGAAGCCAACTGAGAAAACACTTCATAATTAAGTCGGAAATCGTTTTACGAATTGGGACTGGAATATTTCTGTGGCATCATTAATGATTTGATTTTCTTACCTGGTAATCTGATTAGAGATATGTACGTATTTGGAATTTTTGGAGATTTCTATCGATCAAGTGTTACCGCATGTTATTGGAAATACTACAAATTATATCGAACATAATTTAGATTGAGTTTCAGCAAGATTGAGGTCCTTCGCAATACGCTTTGTTTGTTCGAAATCTTGATTTAAGATTTCTATGTCAGTGGATTGGAGGAAGGAAGCCACAGTCATGGTTGTTCTGAAGCTCAAAATGTCGATTTTTCCAAAAAAAACACTACAAGTGCCATTAAAACACCACTTCATTTTCAAATACTTAGTTAAGAATATTTCGAGAACTAATGCATAAGATGAAAAAACAATTACTGTGCTGAAATCAGTATAAAATACCTTTCAAATGAGGTATCACTCATCCCATCTTCCCAATTCAAAATTTGGGGTGAGGGTTGTAGTAGCAAGGGTTGAAGCGCTATGCGTCCGTAACCTAAATCTTAAGGTGTCCCTCTCGAAACAGAAATCGACCTGTCCGAGCAATTCTATCGAAAACATTTATTTCCTCTTTAATCTCGTCTGTTTCCTTTTCAAATGGCCACTTTGTATATATATCCCGTTCTTCAAGAATGAGCGAGATACAGGGTTTTAATCGTCTTGAATGATTACATTTCAATTCAGTATTCTTAGTTTTTATTTCGCTTATAGAAACTAACAATACTGGATTGATATTGCTCAAACAAGTCGATTAACATATCTCACTTATGTTTCAGAAACCAGATATATATCATGAGGCAAAAGTGATCCTCCCAATGTTTTTTACTTGCTATATGACTGTATGAGTTTTCCAGTTTATGATGAAACACCGTGTATACAGGGTTTTCGGCACATGGACAAATCAAATTTTTGGGGCGTTGGTAGGGTCATTTGCTACTTTTTCAGTCTTGAAACCTGGGTCCTTAGTGTTACAGTTACGGAGGTATGATTTTTTATTAGGTTTTCCAAATTACCCAAACTGTACCCTTCGAAGCCCCATAACTTTTTTTGCGTGTGCTTTTACATGCATTTTTATTGTTTTCAGTCTACATGAGTGTGTGTTTGAAAAAAATGTATTTATTGTTACAGATAACACCACAAAATTAACACGAGGGCCTTTTATTGAAAAAAAAAAATATGAAAGTATAAAAACATCTCCACTCCTATTGAAATTTAAAAAAAGTTACAGCTATTACAAACTTAGTTTTATTTTAAAATGTTCTTTGGTTTATAACCTTGCTAACCATATACTATTTACGTAAGTCAATAAAAAATAATAGTGCAAATAAGGTTTAGTCAGAAGAGAGTGAAAGTCGCACCTAAATAAAAGTACGGATTTCGGCACAACACAGTGAGCAAGGAAATTTTACCTGCCGGTTTTAGACGCGTGTGAATTATTATTACTTTTTCGGTCCTTAGGTTGGATTGGGTTAGTCGCCGCTGACTTGACCCTACAGTCATTCGAGATTTAACTGTCTCTGCTGTTGGAAGTGTCTGTGCCGCGTTGTTCAGTTTTTAAAAATTTCTATTTTTTGTTTTTTGTTACTTTTATCGATTTTTGCTACTGTTGTTTTAATTTTGGTTGTTGATATGCCTAATTTCACCAATTTTGAGTGTGCAGATATGGTGATGGCATATGGCAAGGCCGATGGTGTTGCTCGTGCAGCTCAAAGGATTTATCAAGCCAAATTTCCTGATCGAAGATTACCCCACCACGAAACATTCTCGATGACTTATCGACGATTAAGAGAGACTGGAAACTTAAATTTTAAAATTTTTAAGAGCCTCCGGTTAATGTGAGGCACCACCATGTAGCAGTTGACGATCAAATACTTCAAGCCTTTGAAGAACATCCAAATACAAGCATTCGTGTCATTGCTCAAAGACTCAAATTAACGATTCCGAAAGTTTGGTCAGTACGTCGGGATAAAAATCAACACTCTTTTCATTACACCCCGGTACAAAGTGAATAAACTTTTTTATTGATAAAGCTTGTCCTTTTGACTGCGAAAAATTGTCTGAACTAATGAATTTTATTAATTGTTACAGGTCTTCATGAAGGCGATCCTGCCAGACGGTTGGAATTCTGTAGAGGTTTTGCTGCACACAGATGTCGATGACAACTTGTTTCTAAAACGAATTTTGTGGACAGACGAATCCTGTTTTAACCGAGAAGGAATAACAAATCTGCACAATTTACATCACTGGGCTCCTAAAGTTGAGAATCTCACGTTGAAAGGCAAATGAGTTTTCAGCAGAAATTTGAGTGTTAACGTTTGGGCTGGTGTGATAGGAAGACATCTCATCGGGCCACACTATTTACCAGCTCGACTAAGTGGGCCTGCTTATTTGCATTTTTTGCAGAATGCTCTGCCGGAGCTACTAGCCGATGTTCCGGCCTTCGATGAAGACCTGCTGATTGTGTTCCAGCATGACGGTTGCCCAGCACATTTCCTGAGAGAAGTTCGAGATCACCTCGACAACTCTTTTCCAAATTCATGGATAGTCAGAGCCGGCGCCATCCCTTGGACTGCAAGATCTCCAGACCTAACACCTTTAGATTACCATGTCTGGGGTAGAGAGCCAAAAATTGGTTCATTTCACAGAGATACCTACAAGAGAGGTGTTGATTGAACGCATAAATGCGGCATTTGTGGTAATGAAAGAAGAAATGTTGTTAGCCACTACAACGGTCCAAATCAGAAAAAGGTGTCGGGCGTGCATTCGGAGTGGAGAGAACAATTCGAACAGAATTTACGTTAAAGAATCGTGTTATTCTACATTGTAAATAAACAATCATACAAAACTGTATTTTACTGAAATCTGTCCTTACTTTGGTATTTTATCTAAAACACTATTGGTATAATAGTATTTTTTTATTAATTGACTAACGTAAATAGCATACTTTTAGAACCGCGATAAACCAAAGAACGTTTTAAAATCAAATTAAGTTCGCAATAACTGCAACTTTTTTAATTTCCTTTAGAAGTAGAGATGTTTTCATACTTTCATATTTTTTAATAAAAAGGCCCTCGTGTTAATTTTGTGGTGTTATCTGTAACAATAAATACGTTGTTTTCAAACACACACTCATGTAGACTTACATACATTAAAAAATGCATGTAAAGCCCACGCAAAAAAGTTATGGGGCTTCGAAAAGGGTACATTTTGGGTAATTTAGAAAAACCTAATGAAAAATCATACCTCCGTAACCGTAATACTAAGGACCTACTGAAAAAGTAGCCAAATGACCCTACCAACGCCCCAAAAATTTGACGATCCATTTGCCGATCACCCTGTATTTATTC
>JARTUT010000731.1:0-17696 GCA_030674115.1 Micraspis discolor
AATGCGGGTATCAAGCTCGTTTATAATCTGAGAAAATATGACCACGTCAGCAGGAGACACTAGCTGAAAGAAGTATTCAAGAGGGGCAGAAAAAATATACATATGGGTACTGAGGAATATTTCCTTTACATTAATTTCATGTTAAGTGAAATCAAATATTGGTTTCTTTACCCTAATATCATGTTTTTTTTTTTATTTACAAATTGCCATTAGATTTATCAAGTGCTGCATTTTCTCATCAAGTGTGTGTACCAATATCAGCACCGATGGTATCTATAAGTAAATTATTACTTACAATGTAAACTGTCATGTCTAAGAGCCGCCATACACGTCGGAATGAACACGCTATACGGCAAGCCAGTTCAATTTCAACCAGTGTGGAGAAAGTTAATGAGGCCTGAAGCAAGTTGCCATTTTGGTTTGGCTCCAATCTAAACGAGTTCAGAGTGTAAATAAAGAGTTTAATTTTATAGTTATAGTCTACAAAACATTCTTCACATTAATCACCTATGTGAAAACAGCCGAGTAAGATAGCCGAATGGACAGATAGCGATGCAAATAATTTACAATCGCCGTAATATTTTGGGACTTTTCTTATAACTCAGAAACTGATCATGGAACATACTATATCATGATAAATCCATCATTCACTTGACACCGCCTCGGTTCGAAATAGCGGGACGGAAGCCAAGTATTCAATGAAAAAAATCGTAACTAACAAACTATAGAATTGATAGCAAATTCTGTACATATATTCAGTAGAACCACCCCATGATTATGTCACATCCACAAATTTGGAATCGTTTTTATGTAACGTCCTTGAGATATTGATAGGTATTCGAATATTCCTTATGCCGTTATTTCAACTCCCCCATGGGATAGCAAGGCGGATGTAAGTAATGAAATATTTTCTTATTGATGTAAAGATGATTTTTCGAAGCTTGTAAAGTGCTCCATAACTGGTTGATTTTTCATGAATTTTTTATTATTGTGAATACCAATGAGAGTGGATGTGACATACGCACTAACTATGAGATGGTTCAATTGGATAAATGTTACGAATTTGAAATCAATTCCATGTATAGTTTGCAAGTTATGATTTTTTCATTGATTAGGTACTTGGTTTCCATCCCGCATTTTCGACCCAGGATGGTGTCAAGTAAATAATAATGATGAATTCATTATGAGCCATCCTCATTAAGTATGTGTCATGTTCAATTTCCAAGTTATTATGAGAAAAATCTCAAATTTTGCGGAGAATGTGAATACTTTGCATCGTTATCCTTTAATCCAGTAGCGTACGAAAAATTTTCGACCAAACTCGACCATCTTACTCGGCTGTAGATGGATGGAGATGGAAACAAAAGAGGACAGAGACCGAGAATGCAGAGAGATTGATTAAAGAGGCACAGACCGTGGTAAGCACCTGATGATCGGGCTTTGCAGCATTTTTCCAAGTGGCGTTGATACAAATCCGTAGCAATCATTCGAACTTCGAACAAGAGAAGGCCCACTGTGGAGCAGGCATTAGCTTCCCCCTTCCTCAGGGTCGAAAAAAGGCTTTGCTTTGCTGCCTTCGAATATGTAGGATTATCTAAACTACGCATGTGCCTATCCGAATGCCGTGTTGTGGAAACTCGAATCACTCATTTCAAAATTCAGAAGGAATGTCATATATTGAAGTTCACAGGTGTGAATTAAGCTTGACGCACTGATAACAATATTATAAAAGTACATGTACAAAACCAAAGTAGTGATGGTCCTACACATCTATAAATTTTCCTCTTTCATCGCAGAATAAAAGTTTTGTAACAAAATCTGTGGTTCGATGTGGAAACATGGTAACCTCATGTCAACTGAAAATGATCTTATTATTATTATTATTAAACAGTAAATAAGAGGGGAGGCTAGGCCTATAATCCCTCAAGAAAAAGAAAATCATGCGTTACATTGTAAAACAATTAACAAAAATCACAATCAACACTTTAGTACCTTAAACAGGTCTTGAAGGCATACACACTCGGTGCACCAACGATGCGTCCCGGACGGGAATTCCACGCGTCAAAGACCCTGTTACAGAGGAAATGCTGTCTCTGCGAAGTTCGATACTTCTCATAGTACAACTTCAACGAATGGCCGCATCCGATAAAGCCGTGCAAAGCCCTATAAGTTATGATAAGGTCACCTCGCTCGCGACGGTCCATAAAAGACTGGAGACCAAATAGACGGAGCCTGTCATCATAAGGGGGACGCACACTACCATACGGCAGACGTGTCGCACATCTTTGAACCTACTCAAGTCGCTCCCGATCTCTCACCAGCGAAGGCGTCCAAACCGAACCGGCGAACACCATAAGAGAGCGCACGTAAGTGGTGTAAAGTATTCTGGCCATCTCAACTGTACATCGCGGAAACGACCTCCCGATCAAATAGATCAATCGTCGAGCTTTTCCCACGACACTATCTCTATGCGCTGACCACGATAAATCAGACGTCATAATAATGCCCAGGTCACTATGTTGAGTATACCGCCGACATTATAACATCGCCGATGGTTATTTCTACCAAGGTGAAACACAGTTCACTTTTCGACATTTAGAGGAAGCAACAATTCCTAACACCATTCGCATATCCTCTCCAGATCACAAGGATGTACTTGTTTCCATCGTCAGTTTCTGGAAACGGACCAGCTATATCTATTGCTACGCGTTCCATTGGGCTACCAACGTTATACTGTTTCATAGGGGCTCTACGACTTTCTCTTGGGCCATTCACCGAAGCACACAGTCCGCATTTTCTGCACCAGTCCTTGACGTCCTCCTTGCAATTAGCCCAGTAGAAACGCTCTCGAACCTTTTCTAGGGTCTTCTTGATGCCGAAATGGCCGCCGGAGGTCCCATCATGTAACTTCTGCAATACATCTTGTATTCTACTCCTAGGGACTACAACTTGGTTTCTGGATCCGGTACCTTCTTCATTCTCAAGGGTCCTCTTTAGCAATCCATCCGCTATTAGGAGGGAGTCCCATTGTGCCCAATATGATTTGACCCTTGAATTCATTTGACACAGTTCTCCCCATCCAGGCCTACGACCATCCGCTTTTCATCTTAAAATCAGTTTCAGCTCTGGGTCGTTCTCTTGGTCTTGTCTCAGGTGGTCTGGCAGCCAATTCTCATCAGTTATAGTAGTTCTTCGGCAACATTCCTTGTCCTCCAGTTTTCTACAGTGCTTACAGTCTATAGGGCACGGTCTTCTAGACATAGCGTCAGCGTTTCCATGTGACTTTCCTGCACGATGCTCCACAGTGAAATTGTACTCTTGAAGTCTTTCGATCCATCGCGCCACTTGACCTTCCGGATTTTTGAATTGAAGAAGCCATTTCAACGCTGCATGGTCTGTTCTCAGAAGAAATTCTCTTCCGTAGAGATATTTATAGAAGTGCTCCATGGACTTGACTGCAGCAAGCAGCTCTCTTCTCGTTACGCAGTAGTTACGTTCCGGTTTCGACAAGACTTTGCTGAAGTACCCTATAACTTTTTCTTTGCCATCTTGAATTTGGGACAATATACCACCTATTGCCATGTTACTCGCATCCGTGTCCAATATGAACCTTCCTTTCATCTGGGGGTAACTCAGGATGGGGGCCGACGTAAGAGCACCTTTCAATCGGGTAAAGGCTTCTTCACACTCTACATCCCATACGAAGTCAGTTTTGTTAAAGGCTTCGCAATATTGGCAAATCCTAGCACGAATTTCCTTTAGTAAGTGCACAGCCCAAGAAAGCTCCTGACTTGGTGTTTGTCTTGCGGTGTTGGCCATTCGCGTACGACTCGGATCTTGTCTGGATCAGCACTTACTCCAGTTTCAGATACTACATGTCCCAAGTGTTTCACTTCCTTTTTGAACAGGTGACACTTTTTTGGGCTTAGCTTCAGATTTGCAGTGCGCAGCCTCTCAAGTACATCTCTCAAGTTTCCCAGATGTTCGTGGAATGTACGGCCAAAAACAATAACATCGTCTAAATCAACAAGACACGTCTTCCAAGACAACCCTCGTAGGATGGTCTCCATCAGACGCTCGAAAGTTGTAGGTGCGTTGCAAAGGCCGAATGGCATCACATTGAACTGCCATAATCCGGTCCCAATAGTGAAAGCAGTCTTCTCTTTGTCCTTGGGATCCAATTGAACCTGCCAGTAACCACTCTTCAGATCGAGGGTGGAGAACCATTTCGAGCCTGAGAGTGTATCTAGGGTGTCGTCAATTCTTGGAATAGGATAGCAATCTTTTTTCGTGACTTCGTTCAGGCGACGGTAGTCAACACAGAATCTAGTGCTGCCATCTTTCTTTCTGACCAGAACTACAGGTGATGACCAAGGACTGTCCGAGGGTTCTATTATGCCTTGATCATGCATGTCTTTGATGATTCTCTCGGCCTCATCTCTCTTGGCAATGGGAAGTCTTCGCGGATGTTGGCGAATAGGTCCTGAATTTCCGGTATTGATTGGGTGCTTCACGACATTAGTTCTTCCCAGCTGGTCATCATCCATGGCAAATACATCACTATATTCGGTGATCAATTTTCTTACTTGATGTATTCTGGTTCTAGGTTGTTGCAGGAGGATGTCAGCATTTCGACCAATTTGTGTGACACCTTATTCTTCTTGGGAATGCTCTTCTGTTCGTCTTGACTACCGCCTGTCACACACGATACTGAGCAGCATTCTCCTATTACAGTGTCTTTCTTCAGATTTACTGGATACATGTTCGTGTTCAGTATCCTCACGGGTACTTCCTGCTTCTCCCTCACCAACGTCTTCCCGGTGAGTATTCCTTTGGCTGGGCTACCGGTGGCTGGCTCGATGAGTCTAACGTGACCACTGCGAAGATTCTTGTCTAAATACCCGCTCACCAAGGTTTCCGCCAGGCCAGGCACGGTGATATCTTCCACGAGTAAGACTCTACTCACAGCGTCTTCCTTTCCTAGGAATGGAATTTCTAGGTTTCCAATTCTCAGGATGTCGTTCCTCATATCCATCTCGAAACCCTGTCCCTTAATCACATCCATTCCTAGAATGACTTCCTCGGTGATATCTGCCACCAGTACCTCGTGCTCGAATGACGTACCACCAATTAGTATTCTGGTCTTCTTCCTTCCGTGCGTTGGTACACTCTCCCCAGTGGCGGTACGTAATCGTGTCATAGTCGGTAATGTCTTGCCTCTCACTATATCGGGTCTTGCAATAGTACGGGTTGCACCTGTGTCGACCAACATTTTAGCCGACCGCCCATTGATCTTACCGTCGACATATATACTGCTGGAGTCCAAGATGGTCTGGATGATAACTTCTGGGGCATTGTTTAGGCGGGTCAGCTTATGCCCCCTTTCACCAACCCGTTTTAGTTTCCCTGTTCCTGTTGTTCTGACTTCACCACACTTCCCACATCTAGGTCCTCTATTTTGTTGTTGTTGGAGAACTCGGCGTATTATATCCTCTATATTTTCGCTGCTGTCCTCGGAATCATCCATGGTACGCCTGATTTTTATCTGACTCCTATGTGAAGCCTGCTTGGCTGCTTCGAACTCTAATGAATGGGCTAGAGCATCGTCCAGGGTCTTAGGTCGGGCCAACCGCAAGGTTTGCTGGGTCTCACTATCTCTCAGTCCGTCTACGAACGTCTGCACTGCAAGCTGTTCTAGGAAACTGTCCGGTGCAGTCGGATACGCCAGCCTTACCAACCGTGCGATGTCAGCTTCAAATTCTTGCAAGGTCTCTGAATTTTTCTGGATACGGCTCTTTATCTGGGCGTGATATACTTGCTGTGAATGTCCGTCGCCATATCTCATCTGTAATTTACTTATCAGCGCCCCGTAATCATTTTGCTGACTGGTTGGAATAATCTGTAAAATATTTAAGGCCTCGCCTCTCAATGCAACAATCAAGGCCGTCGCTTTTTCTTCATTATTCCATCCATTCGCGTTAGCTGCAGCTTCAAATTGTCTCTGGTATGTGCACCAGGCGGTTTTACCATCGAAAGTTGGTGGTTTGACCCTTGCTCGGCCTGCTTCTCCACTACTTTCGTATTTTACTGGAATACTTCTATCTTTATTATTCTCACCTACATGTCTGCTCATTTTGTTTAATCGATCCTCTACAATTTTCAACACACTTTCGGTATGCTCTTGTATATCCTCTTCTATTTTCTCCTTCAAAATCTCCAGGTTTTCTAACCGGTCTTCAATATTTCCAATCTTGTTCTCTAACTTCTCTAACAGCAATTATCGGTCATCGTTTTTAGACTATCCTCTATAGATTCTAATTTACCTCTAAAACTATTTTCCAGAGAAGTACTGTTGTCGTCCATTTTATTTTCCATTCTATTTTCCATGGAATCCATTTTATCTTTCATGTCTTTCGAATTTTCCTCCATTCTATTTTCCATGGAATCCATTTTATTTGTCAGTTCTTCAAAAGCTTTCTTGAAAAAGTCCATACTGGCCTGGTCCATTTTCTCAGCTTGAGATCTCGTTACCGGCATTCAGGATTTTCTAGACTAATTTCGGAGTAGTTTCCACTCTTCTTGGTAACCCCACACCTGACACCAATTGTTACGTTTTTCCTCAACGAATTAGAAAAACACTACAAGTCTTCTTTAAACTAATTTATATTCACACTTAACTAACAATAATCAATAATTTATATACACAATTTATTTACAGAATTTCACTAGGAACACCTGTTTATTTGTCGGCAAGTTCTATACATGAATGAATCCATGAATCGGCTTCAGTCATTGATATCCGGCGGTGTTTTTTCTAGAAGTTACTAGAAAGATGCCTCACATTCCAGAGTATTCCAAGCGGCCTCTTGATGTCTCATAAATATGCCATCATTAAACGTTTTTATGTGACAGCTTTATGGCGAGCGGTCCCTTTCATGGTCTTAATCCCTCTGTCGGCGCATGAAGCGGAACTCGTCTGCTGATGCATCAGTAATTAGACGGTTCATATTCGGTTTTGTTACAATAAGATCACGATCACTCGTGAGCACCAGGTCCAAAGTTGACAGACTCTGGCCCCTGGCAATAACGTGTTGGACGATCTATAAGCTGAGCAAGATGGGCATCCTCAAAAGCCGAGAGAAACATTTCAGAATGAGGCGAGCCAGCCCTCCACCGAATATCACGGAAATTGAAGTCACCAGCTACATAATGTTACTATTCTGCTGAGAAAAAGTAACGAGAAGCTGATAGAAGAGTGAATCTGATGGAGGAAGATGAGGTCTATATATACAGCCGAGCATTGCGGAGAAGTCATGTGAAGACAAATGTAAAAACAACTTATCAATCCCTGGTAAATCATGAACCTTAGCCTTCACTTTGAAGAAATTCGCTAAGTCATTGTGCAATTGAATGCATCCATCATAACCTCTGTTGATTTGTCTATCACAACTAAACAATTTGAACCCGGGGACATTGAAACAGCTATCTGGTATACCATCATGCAACCAAGTTTCAGTTATGAGAATGATCTTAGGTTTCAAGTCATGAACACGCACGCATATTTCATCAAATTTATTCTAAATCGATCTGGCATTGGTATACATAATGATCCACTCCTCTGAAATAAAACCTACTTTTTTGACCGTGTGGAAGTTCGCGCAGCAACAATAGTGGGTAATCCCTTCACGTATTTTCAATTCATCCCTCAACTCCGGAAACCAACCAACTGATTTGGAGTGAGGTCAACGGATATTTGCAACCTTCTGAAAGCTAATACAGTTGACAAAAGTTTTTTACCCCTCAACATAGTCAAAGCCGTAACCGAGTTAGCAAATCTCACCAAGAGGGGTTAGGATTTCCTCCATCCGTAGTACCGATCCTGCTATGAGACACAATATGCTGGATGCCAGCCGGAAAGATATGGCCGACAACAGAACGGACAATATCGTCATCTGCAGTACCATCAGTTGCTTCAGGAAGACGCCTGATGATCACATTACAAGATCTTCGCACAATCAGCAGAGTCCACCATAACCCCATTCGCACTTGACTCACGTCAACAGAAGGATTTCTGACTCTCCAAACCCAAATCAGCCACCTCCCGCCTCAAAAAGTCATGTGAAGACAAATGTAAAAACAACTTATCAATCCCTGGTAAATCATGAACCTTAGCCTTCACTTTGAAGAAATTCGCTAAGTCATTGTGCAATTGAATGCATCCATCATAACCTCTGTTGATTTGTCTATCACAACTAAACAATTTGAACCCGGGGACATTGAAACAGCTATCTGGTATACCATCATGCAACCAAGTTTCAGTTATGAGAATGATCTTAGGTTTCAAGTCATGAACACGCACGCATATTTCATCAAATTTATTCTAAATCGATCTGGCATTGGTATACATAATGATCCACTCCTCTGAAATAAAACCTACTTTTTTGACCGTGTGGAAGTTCGCGCAGCAACAATAGTGGGTAATCCCTTCACGTATTTTCAATTCATCCCTCAACTCCGGAAACCAACCAACTGATTTGGAGTGAGGTCAACGGATATTTGCAACCTTCTGAAAGCTAATACAGTTGACAAAAGTTTTTTACCCCTCAACATAGTCAAAGCCGTAACCGAGTTAGCAAATCTCACCAAGAGGGGTTAGGATTTCCTCCATCCGTAGTACCGATCCTGCTATGAGACACAATATGCTGGATGCCAGCCGGAAAGATATGGCCGACAACAGAACGGACAATATCGTCATCTGCAGTACCATCAGTTGCTTCAGGAAGACGCCTGATGATCACATTACAAGATCTTCGCACAATCTCAGCAGAGTCCACCATAACCCCATTCGCACTTGACTCACGTCAACAGAAGGATTTCTGACTCTCCAAACCCAAATCAGCCACCTCCCGCCTCAAAGCACCAACGTCACCGGACAGCGTAGACACTAGATTCACAACCAGCAATCCACGCCTCTCGCCCTCCCAACACAACATTGATTTCCTCAACATCGGAACCAAGTTTCGCCACCTGAGCCGATAAGACTTCCTGGGAAATTCTGATAGAGTTGATATCATCTCTAATAGAGACAATATTGGAAGTGAGGTAGTCCAATTTAGGCATTAATTTTTCAAAATGGCACATCGTTACTGAAGCATCATCATTTTTCAGCCGATTCATTGCAGTTGCCGAGCAACCTGATGAATCGGAACAAGGAGTACTTCTATTATCTCTCCGTGTCTTAGAACAATACCGACATACCGACTACCCACTTAGCCCCCATCTCAAAGACCGATTTTTTATCTGTATATGACATATTTGCACAATCAAGATGAAAACCATTAGAACATGACGAGCAAACAGCTGTCTCCTCACTCCTTTGAGCAGCTTAGACAGGAAGGCATATTGCACGGTTTAATCGAAAATTCGATTCAGAAGGTGTAAGAAACGTAAGAGTCTGACAAACTTTACAATAAGAGATATTTAAGCGCCCAGTCCGTGAAAACCACTATCGTGAGGACAGTAAAACACAAGTATACACTCTTCACTTTCCTGGGCCGAAAGGAAAGACTTACACAAGGAAAGGAAGGCCACGGTGTCAGGACTACGAGATAAATACAAGGAACAGTAGTACCCGTTGAAAAAAGCGGTTCGATAGAACCTTCAGAATGAATTATCAAACAGAGCTCAATTAAGCATAAAAAAATGCAAAGAAAGAGCAGGCCAATACAAGAATATGGCGGAGAATTAATAAGATTAACGTAAAAACAGTAAACTTATACCTTTCAGTTGAAAAGGGTATCAAAATCACATCCGAAACAAATAAAAAGTGAATACAAAAGTATCCACGAAAATTAATAAAACTAGCGTTACAGTGAACTTATGCCTTTCTGGAGAACATGCTATCAAAGTCACCTCAAAAACAAATTGGAAGTGAAAGTTTCAAAAGAGCATTAAACACGGGATTATGCGACACAAGCATCAGTAGTAGTACTAACTAGAGTGCCAGAACTCCAGCGAACGTCCGCACAACGGTGATTCTCGGAGCAGAATGTTGAACGAACGCAGCATAAACAAAAACAATCATATGAAATAACAATAAGGTGTATGCTATTGTTTATAGATTAGATAGTTGTTCAACCACCCTGCCAATAAGGTGGCGCTAACTCAGGGCCCCCGTAAGGGGTACTGGCTCCTGTGTGCATAACAGGATTTTGGCGCCCCTTACGGCATTTCGGAATATCTTCTTTATGGTAGGTAGGTACTTGAAATAAAGCAAATAACTGAACTTTAAGTCATTTATTTAGACTAAACTATGAAAATGAAATAATAATAATAAATTCAGGTTCACACTCATTTTAAAGCATTTACTCAACTAATGGGGTACATACACGTTGTTCATAAATACTAGAAAATAAACTAAAAATCACAATTTTTTAGGAACAAATAACAGAGATGTTGCCTCATGTCTACATATACAACGTTTTAATGAGAAAGCGCAACACCTGAAATTAGTTCAGAATCGTTAGAAGAATCGATTCCACTAATAAAAAATAGGGGTTTAATTTGAATCAAAATAATATTCGTAATTCTTTTACAATAAAAATAGGTTGAGGTGTCTGAGGTTTCGCGCTTTTTCACTAACAAGTATATAAGTACTATTTTCTACTTATACTAAAATATTTTATGAATATGCGGATACTTCTAATAACAAGTAACTTCGTTATAAAAGCAAAATTGTTATCTAGGTACAATAGAAAAATTGCTGTTGTAGTAGCGTCGCTACTATAATACTGTCGCTATATGGAGCCCCTACACTTTTTTGATACCCATATCACAGCAGTACAGAAGAAGCGTGTTAAAAAGGAGGTTTTCAAACAAGCAACCAAACATACAAGTGAAACTAATATAAAGATGTTTTCGTAAAAATAATATAACCAGTATCCTATAAAGGGATAATGTTAGTAGTATAAAGTAGTGAACACTTACCATTTTATGTTGTATCGTTGAAATTGCAGTCACAAGGTATTCAGCACTTAATTTTTCATAAAAAATATGGTTAACAAAAATTTGTATTATACAACAAAACACTTGACAAAATATATATACACTTGTTGCCCGGTCCAGTAAACTAACAAGTTTCATACGCCTCTGGTGTTGCATCGCTTTTATAGCTCCTGGCATTATTCATGTCTGAACAGGAAAAATCAAGAAACTACCGGCTGACATGCTCTTGCAAGTATCCGCCCGCTTCGCCGTGCATCCCGTAAAACGGTATTATTTTATATCTAGGGTTATAGTACGCAAAACGTAAAAAGAAAACTGGAAGAAAGTTATGTGCTAATTATTTTATTTTGAACTAGGCTTTCGCTCGCGAGTCGTGGCTTCGTACCTACATATTTTTAGCGAATTTTCCCTAATGGCAAATACGCTATTGTCCGCACTTTGTCCGTCCGTCCGTCTGTCAGTGAAACTAGTCCTACAGTTTTTAACCGATTTAATCGGATCTTTTGCATTCGATAGGGTATGGTCTAGGGATACCGAGAACGAAAGGATGTTAAATCAGGGCCCCCCTAGGAGGCGTAGCGGGGGACTCTTTTTTATTTCTCAACCGAATTTGAACGGACTTTTTTTTATTTAATAGAGTATAGTCTAAGGATCACAAACACTCCTGTGTGCCTACTTTTTGAAAATTCGCTCAAGTCAGTTATGGTCCCATTATGACTTTTATCACTTAAAATTATCACACAAACTCAAACAGTTTATAGATCATCATTACTAACAATTTTTTCAAAATTTAGTCTTAATGTAATGTAAGGACCATTTTTTCTACAGATCTTTTGACTCTTAATGAACTCTTAAATTGATCAAACAAAGTATGCTACTGATACCGAAGAAGTTGTGGTTTATTTTCAACAATCAAAAATTCAATAAATGGAAGAAACTATCAGAATATATCAGAATTGATTTTTCAATATTTATCGATGTAGATATAGGTGTTGTAAATGAAATAAAATATAAATTGACAATATCATTTCATTACTGTTGTAAAATCCACTCCTCTTTTGATTAAAATAAATGACAATGATCAGGAATAAACTTATTACTACCGGACTAGACGGACTCCAGATTCAGAGACTTGGCCATTTAATGTGACCATTTAGCAAAAGTAGGACTCTACGTTTATGTTGTAAGAAATAATTCAGATTAGTGAAAAATAGTTGGAAAACAAAGATGGTGAATAAAACACATGGATTAGACCGAAGAGATTAACTATTTATTTCGGGTCTAAAAAGAAGGGGGAAAAGACTCAGGCAGCAAAAAAAACCCTTCACTATGAATACAATTAACAAGAAGACATCATGGTATGTTGGCTGATGTTAAGCCACATAGTATCATACAGGTCGTTAGCAACTCAACACAACTGATGAGTAAAATCATAAAAATCATGAGTAAAAGTGAAATAAGGTACCTATAACAGGCAAGTACCCTCACAGCTCGATGGAATAATAAAAAAATTAAATCAATAGCGGTCAAAAACATAGATAGAATAGCAGTAAGCAACGTAGACATAAATGATAGCAAAAATCATATGATATACATAAATAACAGCAAGAAAACAGAAGTAAATAACAAGAACGTTAACACAATTCACTACAATACCAAAGTGCCACATACAATGGGCCACTTCATATCAAACATACTAGTGATTAAATTCAAATTGGTGATCCAAAATTGTATTTTTATAAGGCTCAAATGGTGGTAGCAGAATCAAAGAAACGGGAAAATGATACTATGTCAGTTCGCCGACGTTTCGAAATTATATTTTTCCATCTTCAGGGCTCTACAAAAGAATATGGAGCATATAATGAAAAATTCCGAAAAACAGACATGTAAATATATAAAACAGCAGGAATGACAAACCAAGACATTACCTCATGATTACAGTCTAAATTGTGTAACATCAAACAATTAAACATGGATACAGCTCAAAAAGTGAAAACAACATAAACAATCAGCAATAATGTTGAAGGTTTTCGTGAAAAAAAAAACGATAAGATGTACTTACAGACTAAACAATTGTATCCTCCCATTATCCTCTATATAAATAATACAGTTTACAAATCTCAGGTATGTATTTTTCATGGAAGAAATTATCAGACCGCAATGAAAATAAACTAAACAGTAACTCTGTGACATATAGTACGTCGTCACACGGAGGTGGAACTGTTAGGGACTTTTACACTGAAACACTTTTCTGATTTAATTGTTTATTGACATCGAAAAGATTCGGACAAATTTAGAAAGGGACTACGTGACGTGCCGCATGAGCTTTCTCGGGGGACTGCCCGTGTTCGGGCGGTTCGGCTTTTTAGTACCTGCCGAACTTACCCTGTTGCCACTGTCGCCTTGTTTATATTCTTAAATCTGGGGAGAAATACTGCTACAGAACCAATATGAGAGCTCTCGATTTCTCTGATGGAAATACCCGAACACGCGTTCATGTGTTAACGGGAGGCGATGAAAACTTTACAGGGTGTTTATTCGTTCTTAATAAGGGAAAATATATTCGGCTTAGATGTTGGATATCCGATCTTGAATTAACTGAGTTATTAACTGCTATATGTAACATCTCATACATTAACCGATTCCCTAAGTATGGTTACCTATTTAGAATTTTAACGTTTTCGAAGTCGAAACTATGTCCCGTGCTAACACAATGTTCAGCTAAGGCTGTTTTTGGGTTGGAGATGGGCAAGCGGACAGTTCTCATGTGTTCTGGACTATCGATTTCAAATATCGCCCAGTTTGTCTTACATAGACACTAGAACAATCTGAACATCCTATCCTGTACACTATATCAGAAAGCATAGTAATCGGTGTTGGATTCTTGATGGCACTGAAAAATTGTAAGTAAAAACATTTAACTTATATTTCCGATTAAAATAGGTCTGAAAAATAACTTCAGATTCACAGTAAAAGAGGGTTTTAAAAGAGCACTAATAAACATGTCGTAACTTCAAGCGTATCACATGTATATCACTTAATTATGAAATGAACATCCATTCAGCAAATTGATTTTACATCTCATTAGGATTATCGGTGTGGTAGTTGACATGAGGTTTGATCAGTAATCAGAATCCGGCCGCTAATCCAAGATTTTGCTATGTCTTGGCTTGGGGCCTGGATATTAATTGAACCAGGGGTTGGATGTACATTGATCCCAAGGTAAGATGTACTCTGGTCCGGTGGCAGAATGTAGTTCAATCTCGGAGTAGGGATACGTCTTGATCCCGGACTAGGAGTGAGAATAATTATGCGTTTCTCGCAAATCGTTGACTCACAAGAGTCACTTTTGAAGATGCTTACATGATGTCACATTTCAGGTTCTGTCAACTCAACAAGAAGTTCAACCTGATAGTTCCAGGGTTAAGTTCGCGGAATATAGAAACAAGCACAGAGAGTACTATATGACTCAGTAGGTCAAAGTATTTCAATTGCAAGTCACGCGGCATGTCTAGAATGCCAGTGGAGTTCAAAGCGTTGCAAGGTAAACTCAACAAATCCTGACACATACCGACGTTTGGTGATATTCCTTCGAGATAAAGAAATATTTTTTCACAGCAACCAATTTAAACCAGAAAGAGCCTATCGAGTGGTTATCAGACATCCTTACTACAGCGTTCCAATTGATGATATAAAACAGGAAATTGAAAAATCAGGCTATAAAGTGGGAAACATATTCTACATTGTAACATTTGCCACTTTTTCTTTCGAAAAGAATAACAAATATTATTTTTAAAACTTACTACGACACTGGAGTCTGAAGGATACCAGATACAAAGACTTGGCCATTTAATGTGATCGTCTAGCAAGGGTAGGGCTCTACGTTATGTTTAAGTAATAATTCAAGTTCTTGATAATTGAGATCAGTGAAAATAATTGGGAAACAAAGATGGTAAATAAAACACAACGGTTAGACCCAAACAATCAGCTCTTTATTAAGGGTCTATTAAAATTTAGGGGAAAGCCTCAGGCATAAAACCCCTTATGTTAGGTGATGTTAGGACACTTGTTGAAAACTAAATGGTGAAATATTAACAGCTAGCAAAGTCGAGCATAACAACTCTGGAAAAACTATAACAATACAGAACAGACAGTAATTCTGATAATCAGAGCAACTTTCATAATACAAGAGAATAATAAGCATAGTAAATATGGAAACCTCAATTATACACCCAGAATTAATAATCATTGCAAATATATACTCCAATTAGGCAACAAGGGTAATAATCATGGTAAATGTACACTTCAATAATGCAACAGGACAATAATCATGTCAAATGTGTAAACGACTAATTATGACCATCGTCATGGGCACGGCCCCAGGGTATGTGAGCCATTACTATAATATTCTATGAGCAAAGGAATTGGGAACATGGGGAAGGTCATGGAGTTCCAGCGGCGGCTTTGAAAAAATGACAGAATGTTTCGCGGTTGATAAAAAAGGTATATTCTCTCATGCCTTTTAGCACATGTTATTAACCATCCCTGCCTTAAGGCCTTGGAACCGCCCCTTCAAGGCCTTCGAACCAGGTACCTAAGAAATCTCATACAACATTATAGGAATGGTCCACAATCTCGAGACCTCTAAATGAAATATCATGTAATACGAGCATACAGATAAATAGATAGTAGTAAGAGATCATAGAATAAATAAACAACAAATTTTGATAGAATAGCCATCATGAATGAATAATAAGAACCAGAATAACCAGAGTATATCATTGACATAAATAACATAAACAGTTATAGGTAAACGATAATAAGCAATAAGAATAATGAAAGCAGAGAGTCTACATAACCAACCGAAGGAAATATACATAACGACAATAAGAATATACATCACGACAGTAAGAAGAATAGGTTAAGACAGTACAAAATATACACAACAATAACCATGAATAGTAAGGCAAGTACATTACACAGTAGAATGGTAAATTACAACAGCACGAAATATACATAATGATAACATGAGACAGGGGTAACTTAACAAATTTAACCTTTGATATAACACCATGGTGCTACGTACACTGGTTACATCCATTATTCCATATCAACCATACTAGTACTACTACTAGTGAAGGTCTCCATATGTTCCTGTTTAATCACAGGTCCAGACCCTCAGAACGATTGGCAATTCCTATTGTACCATAGGGTACAGTGAATAAAATTGAGCTGTTACCCTCCAGTAAAACATTGTAGAAAGCTGAAAAATAAGGCATTTATAGTTATGGTAGACACCTGAACTCCAAGAGTAGTAATATCGGAGACAATGGAATCACATGCTATGAGGGATTTGTTTCTTATGGCACGAGTAGAATTATAAAAAGTGAATAAAACATCATAAGGACAACCAAAACATGCGATCAAAGGAAATAGAGTTATATGAAACAAACAAAACATTATGTGAACAAAGGAAATAGTTATATGAAATCAAACAATCATTATGTGAACAAAGGAAATAGTTATATGAAATTAGACAAGCATTATGTGAACAAAGGAAATAGTTATATGAAATCAAACAAAGGACTATATGAGCAAAAAATTACATTCACAAGACAACAGCATTAATGAAAAAGGCCCAAACACCACCAAATTGCTACGAAAATAATCAATTTCCTGAAACAATGAGATTTCCAATGTTGCATACCAACAAAGGGTTAGTTAACTGGATGGATCTTTCATAATAATTAAATAAATCTGAGTTCTACCTGAAAAAGAGATTCGAGCGGCACTCAATGTAGCAATGGCTTAGGTTTAGCACTCACACAAGCACTCTCTAAAACTTTCGAAAAAAAACATAATTCTCTCACAACTCAACTGATAATAATAATCACACCATCTTGGATTCCTTCCTTCTTCTTGTTCCTCCCACGCAGTATCACAGGTCGACGCGGACATTTCACATTTCGGTACGTTCTCCTTTCCTTCCTCCGATCCTAACCATATTTAGACCATGAGCTCTCCCTCGAGGTGCGTGAGGGCAGTAGCGTCTCAACATAGGGTGAAATGAGACTACGATTTTTTGTATGAAAGAAAACCTGGGATGTTACAACCTCAGAGATCGTACAACAAAAAATCCACCCTCTCTAATTTATGTCCAACGCTGAAGCAACGAGAAACCAACAGCTACAACAAGGACTACCTATTCAAAGTAAAACTCCAAATTTTTTAGAAACGATAATATTAACTTTCCTATCAGATCTCAAAACCATGGTGGCCCAACTTCTTAACCAGAACCAGTTCATTCCGAATCTACTAACATCGATTGATAAATGGCTAAGTTTATACGTATAGCTAGTTGGAACGCACCATTTAGCTCCAACTCCTCTAGTATTCCTGATTTGGAACACTTATTGGTAATAAAGTATAGATCGAAGAAGCAGATCTGTTGAAAATTGATCAACTTACAGCTGATCCTACCCAACCTACGCCCCTGACCCATCCTAACTTCAGACTTATCATTTGAGTTGTATAGAGTCTAAGTTGGCACTTATGTGCACTATTGTATTTGCATGTAATTAAGTTGGCAGTTGATAGGCAAGATTAGATAACTTCACAGTATAATTGTTAGACATCGAAATTGAAAGATTAAAAACAGGTGTGCTTCTGAAAATTGAAATCTGAAATTATTG
>JARTUT010000296.1:0-17693 GCA_030674115.1 Micraspis discolor
CCTAACAGTGGCAGTTTTCACAGACGAAGGCAACTCCGAGGCTACCTCATTTCGTGATGGGATATTTGCCAGGCTTCCACCACAATACCCAACCGTCTTCATTGTGTCTTTATTTCAATTGTCTCAAATCTGTATTTTCCTCACAATGTTTCCGTTAAAACCAGCTTGTGAAATTTGTCTTGACATTTGGCAATCACGAATTCTTCTTGGTGGTTGAGAATTTTAACAGTGCCTTCTGCATGGAAATTTGTGAATTTAAACCGTTCCCGAATTCACTTCGACATGCACAACACAATTCATGAATATCGACAATTAACGTTTATTTAATTTCGATATAAATATCAGATATATGAATATAACCAGAAACAATTCCGAAATGAGTTAATTACAGCTCTGTTCCACTGCTTTAATGAACTCATTACTATATTGAAATGAAGAAACTTATGTCTGATACTCTTTTTCAACAACAAAATAACGTCAAATTCATTATAAATAACTTGTCCACAAATACCCTTCTATCTATATCTATAAAGACTCCGTTTCGCCAGTCAGTCAAGATCGGGACGTCACAACAAAAAATTCTTTAGCAATAATGCATAAGAGAAAGGTATTCGAACATAACTCAATAAAAGGGATATACATCAAAGTCTGTGATATTATTTTTGTCTATTTCATAACTGCATCTGAATCAAAATAACCTATACAGAAATTCCCAATATTTATGTGACCCATATAATAAAGTGTTTTTTCAATCTGTTATAGGTGAATAAGGAAAATTTAAGAGATTTCCCATTCTTAATAGAATAGTGTTAATATACACGTGGTTAATTCTTCAAACACGGAACACCCCAAAACAAGCTTTCAAAGTTCTTCTTTACTGTATATTTATACTCGTGCGCTGTATCTTTCTCTCTCTCCATCATGTAGAGGTAACAAAGGGAGACGTGGAAACGTATCCCCTAAATCCCAACTGAACTCGACCGCAAGTACCTGGTATAATGGAACAAGAAACCCGATCCTTGGACCTTTTTTCCTTTTCTTCAGCCAAGAATTCGCAACTAACTGACAATGTCGCTTTCGTCTGAGCGAACACGGACCCGGCAACACATCGGTTCTAACAGAAATTCGATTCATTCGAGAATCTTTACTCTTATTCCTCCCGGGTGTCGGGAACATTTCCGCCCACAAAATTAGATTACTCCCGGACCTTTTAAGAAGATTCATTATGTGTTTCGGCAACTAGAAGGAGGCCATTTGCTCGGACCGGCTTACAACACAAATGGAATCGGCGTTGCCAATTGGGGCTGTAGCCTGAGAATTCATAGCAAATGAGTAGAGTGAGGCCACCGCATAGAAATAGTTATTCATTTATATTTTGAATGCTCAAATATTATAATATTTGAATATTTCCTTTATAGCGAAAATGAACAAGGTGTATGAATAAATGCGCATTCGTCTTTGAAATAGAAAGAAAATTGAAAACTTAATTCAGAACACACTGACTTCACTTTGAAATATCAAATCTCTGAAATATTCGATTATCCGAATCCTCTGAATTTTTCAAGTCAAAAAACATGCCGAAATAGTTCATTTGATAATGTGTATGATTCTTTCCTTGAAAGAACAAATGGGAATGACGAATCGGCGTAATGAAGCAAATTCATTTTGAAGAGAGTAATTAACAAAAAAGGTGTTTTTCTTGAAACTTCTGAACTACAGGGTCGATTCAAGCGAATAACGGAATGAGTTCAATCGAAACCATCAGACTTCCCCTTGCAGTTTAGTTCTCTATTTCATTCAAACCAGTTTCTGACCAAAATATCATAATGATAAAAATTTGGCTTTTATTCGTGGCATCATACACGAGCATTAGCCCGATTTATAGAAACCTAGATACCCCTTCTCTGAATTCACATAGGTAAATCTCAGTGGGCATTTCGTTACCAGAGGAACCCAAGGGAGGGACAGATCAAATTCTTGAGCCTGGAAAGGCAAATATTTATTGGAAGATATCCACCAGCAAAAATCACCTTGTCCTCCAGGTTGGGAGTTCAGGCGTTGGGCCGCACTCCGCTCAAGTAAAAACGATAGTATGCAAAAATTCCCAATTTAGCTTCGGAACAGGATGGATCAAAACGACGTCGACTGGCGCATAAAAGAAAAATGAGAGTTTGAACTTGAAATGTACAGGGCATTGCCACCAAGGGACATGAAATCTTCACAGAGATTCAACGTATGGATGTGGATTTATTGGACCTGACAGAAATAAAAATGAAGGAACAGGCTACGAAGGAGAAAGATGGTTACGTCTATGTGTATAGTGGTGTTCCAAGGAAACAAAGAGCATAGAGTGGAGTTGGTTGACATGAAAACAAAACTTTAAAAGAATATAACTAGTTTAGATTATATCACCGACAAAATTTTAGAGGTACAGAAGAAGCTGAGGGGTTTCTGTGTGGTATATGTCATAGCCTCTTCACCCAATGACGATGCGGATTTAGCAAAGAAAGATTTATTTCACTCCCTCCCAATTGATTGGCAAGATAGGGAATCGGTGGACAACATGGTGCCTTAAATTAGAAAACGGACTACTTCTACATGAAACAGCCTTAAATATATAGCAACGACGACTGCTTAGTAGAATTCTGTTGGCAAAATGAGTTGAAGATACTAAACGATTGGTTTAACCTCAAGGATATCTATAAATACAAATGGACCTGACATAACTCTAACCTGAAATCCATTACTGATTATGTTATTGCTGAGTAAACCACGACATTTGAAGTGCACGATATGAGAGCCATGAGAGGTACAGAATTCGGATCAGACCACTTTCTCCTGATGTCAACGATAATATTCGAGTTAATCGAAGATGAGAATCCTAACCTGAAGAGGACTCCAAGAGAACAACTTATATTCGATACAAAAACCAAATTCTCGATTATACCTCTAATTGGTTCTTGTACAAAATGAGGCTAGCATCGAAACTTGTCCCTTGAGATGAAATGTACGGAAAAGGAAAAGAAGTCATTCATGAGGTAGCCTACGAAGCATTGGGTGTGAGAGAAGTCCAGAATAGGAGAAAACTGGAAGAATAGTGGGAGAATACAGATCAAGAACGGGTGGGAAATAAGAAAGGGACTTATAATATATACTTAAGAAAAAGATCGGATGAAGACCGACAAGAGTACAGGGAAAGGAGGAAATCAGCACAGAGGGTATTAAGTCTCAGAATGCAGCATAGAGACGGCTGGCAGAGAATAGGCATGGGAAACACAAAAGCAAAAAGAGCTAGGAAAATTCTGAAAACTCTGAGGACTCAGCATAGAGATAGGGCAGGCAAAAATTTCATTAATGTGAAAGAATGGATTAGATACTACCAGAATCTGATACTAAAGAATAGAGCAGGCTCAGGTTAGGAACAACCGATAATGGATACCTCTGATAATGGTGTGCTATCCATAACTTCTAACTAAATGCAACATGCAATCAGTTCCGTGAAAAACGGAAACACTTGAAACAGGATCAATTCATATAGAATTGATGTGAGCTGCACAGTTAGTTTTTTTTTTCGAGATATTGTCGAGAATGTTTGACAAATACTTAGGAGTGACGCAGTCCCAGTGTAATGGAAAATAGTCAATGTTACATCGATATTTTAGAAGAGAGTGTGCATAATTATGATGTCATCCATAGCAAGAATATATGATCGTGTTCTGAAAAAGAGATTAGAAGAAGAAGTAATGGGATCACAAGAACAGAAACGGTTTAAATGTGGGTGATCTTGCATGGACAGAGATTTTCTTCTCAAAAATTCAATTGAAATATAGAATGGGAGGAGTCTTACTACCCACCATGTCTATGTCGATCTCCAAAAGCTTATGACTCGGTTGCACAAAAAAAGATGTGGACAAGTCTGATTGAAAATGGTGTGTCAGCATGATATGCGATTAAATTATTCTACTAGCAATGTAAGGCAATGGTGAAGTTGTAAAATAACATATCTCAAGAGTTGGAGATTACAAAAGGTCAAATAAGTGGGTGCACACTCTTTGCTTCGTTGTTTAAAATATATTTTTAGGGGGCACTAAAATCTGGTGGAACAGGCATTTCCATAGGTGCAGAGGTTATATTCGCTTTATTTTTTGCCGATGTCCAAGTGGTTATCGTTGGCGACGAGGACAATACCCACTACATGCTACGTAAACAAAAGCAAGAATATGAAAAGTGGGTACAAGTTATGAACATGTCTATGACCAAATATCTGAAGGTAAGAGAAACTACTGTGAGTTATTTGCAGTTGGGAACTGATGTTAAGTATCATGTATGTCGGGATGACTCTTTCATAAAGCGGCTGATTTACAAATTATTAAACAAATAATTAAATGGCATTCTTTGGAATTACTAAATAACATATAAAACGAAGAACACGATTTATCGTTCCATTGTTGAAAGTATAACGACGCACGGAGCAGAGATGTTCAAAGGCATAGGGACCAATTGGTCTAAACGAATATTGCAGTAGACTTCACACCAGAGAAGAAAGCGAGTCAGACTTCCAAGATGTTGGATGGATGATGTTATGGGCAATGGTGACAAGAGGTCTCAATGAAGGAGACTGGAATGACCAAAAGCGATGGAATTTAGGATTTTATATAATAAGGTTGATGAATGAGGATTTTTGTTTGGACTCAATTAACAACTCTAATTTACACTTCTCTGTATTCATCAGGCATTCGGATTACAACAATCCTTCTTCAGGGCATCTGGAATGTATCAGTTAAATAACGATATACGTCTCAAGGCTTGAAATTTTGACCACAAATTGAGATTTTTGAGTTTTCTAGTTATCTGCATGTCATCCACATCGGAAACATCCAAATACAAATTACAAAAATATACATATAGAATTAAACTATGAGGCATACCCAGGAATTCAACAATAAAGTCTTTTCTCTATTTCAGTATCGTAATAGTTCATTACAGTACTAAAAACAGTGCAGTGATAAATTCTTACAGCATTGTTTATAGTTATATTTTTTCGTTTTGTGGTTGACAACACTGACATCCTATCCTTTCGAATGTCAACACGCGTTCATTGCAAAGTCAATTGTCAATATTAAACCAAGTGGAGATTTGAACGCACTATTGAAATTCTATCATCTGTCAATTTTCGTATCAGTCGCGCCAACTGCGAAAAATAAAATACAAAAGGCACTAGGAGGTATAATTTGAATTTTTCATTGAATTCCAATAAATTTCTCACAATTCTTGATTGAAATAGGGAAAATATCGTCTAATACTCGTTGCAGAAGGCAATTCTAACTTCTAAATTCTAAATATTAAGAATTTATTTCAGGGATATCGACTGATAACACAGGAATTTTGTTAACTCATTATTCAGCTTGGTAGATGAATAAAGAGTAAACAAAATCCTTGTGTTATCAGTCCATATCCCTGAAATAAATTCTTTATATATATATTTTATTTTTTTGTTAGAATTTCTTGTGCTTTGGTATAAATTTTTTTGTTTGAAATTTCTTGGGTGTATAGCACTTATTTTACAAATAATGGTAATTGTTAAATTATTATTTTATTTATTTTATTTTTCCAACATATATTTCGGCGTATCTACGCCTTTTTCAAGGAATATAATACAGTCGACAATTTCCTGTAAATTACACAATAATAAATACACAAATATATCAACAAACAACACAAAGCTTTTACGTTCTTCTTCCAAATCATCCGTCAAGATATCATTTTCACCTTTATATCAAACTTTGAAAGATCTTCAAATATTAAATATTTTCGTCAGCCATGAATGAAATAATGTGACGATGATGCGCTGTCACGATTTTGTTTTTCCAACTTATTATTCCAATTTAATGCTGCGACACCTGTACGAACTAACCAACAAGTGATAATCCCAAATCTGGGTTTGAATTGGTTCTTTTTAATCTAAATGGAGTTGGTAGTAGAAGATTGAAAATTTGTATTTCCTTATTTATGTTATTAGATTGAAATAAATTTGGGCCAAGTTTTTGATGTCCGTTTTATCGTTCATAGCTTCTTTTTCTTTTTTAATGTGGATCATTTCTAGTATGTTTTAAGTTTTGTTGTTCCTTTCTTTTTCCAGGATAGAAAAGTTCTCAAAATCCATTTTATGTTTTTCTTTTTGTTCATGCTTTTTAAGTGCGGTCATATTTTTGCAAAATTTGTGCCCATTTATTCTTTCCTTTATATATTGTGTTGTCTGTCCTATATATACTTTTGGGCAATCCATACGATTTATTCGGTAGACACAATTCGATATTTTATTATCTTGGATATTTGATTTTAATTTTGTGTTTATGAATTTCGAATTATTTGTGTTTTTATGTGCGACGTTTATTCCATAATGCTTCATTGATGCATTTAGTGCTTCTGATAAGCCCTGTATATATGATAAGGATACATATTTTTGGGTTTCGATATCGGTTCTTCTAGTTTTTCGTTGTTCTGTATTATAAAGGCTAAAGATTTTGTCTTTGGAGATCTTGTCTATTAGTTTTAGAGGATAGTTATTAATGGCTAGTATTTCTTTTGCTTTTTTTATTGTTTTTTATCTGAACTCTGGACTAGTGAGCTTTAGAGCTCTATCAGCGATTCCTGATACGACACTTTTTTTATGAACCATTGGAACTGCGGCTTCAAAGTTCAAATATCGTCCTCTCCAGGTTGGCTTTGTGTACCAAATTGTCTTCACTTTTGTGTTTGTTCGTATGAGTGTCAGATCTAAGAAATTGATTTTATTTTGTTTTTCTAACTCACAGGTGAAATTCAAATCAGGATGGTAGCTATTGAATTCATTTATAATATCCTCTATTTCATTTTCAGGTGCTGCTGTAAGACAGTCATCAACAAAACGTTTGAAAAATGGTATTCTGTATTTTAATTTCTTTATAACCGTTTCTTCCAGATACTCCATTACGAGATGAGCTATTACTGCTGAAATTGGAACCCCCATCCATTAATTTGACAATAAAATTCATTTTTGAATTGGAAATATGAATTAGAAAAACATAGATCGACCGCTTTCAGAAATTCATCTCGTGGTAGGTCAACATATTCCTTTATTTCGCTCCATTTTTTAATAATAATGTCCTTTGCTATGTCTAACGGTAAATTTGTGTACAGACTGATGACATCCAGTGAGAATAGCTTTTCATTTGCTTTTAGTGATATTTCACCTATAAAATCCTTAAATTTCCATGAATCTTTCAGGTAATATTTATTTTTTCCAAGTATTGGTGTTGAACAATTTGCGATTTACTTTGATAACTTATAAATTGGACTCTGCACACAGCTGATGATTGGTCTTAATGGTATATCCTGCTTATGTAATTTTGGAAGTCCGTAAATTTGGGGTGGATTTGCATTATGAATTTTCAAGTCATTACATAATTTTTTAGGTAGTTAAAGTTTTCTTTCCCATGATTTTATTAGATCATTATTTTTATTCTGAATTATGTTGTTGAATATATATTTACAGGTTGCTGCAAAAATCAGTTTACCGTTTTGCATATAAGGAAAAAAAGCAGATATAATTGCAAATAAATTTATTTCCGAGTAGAATATAACATCAATAATTAGTTGTGGCCTCACATTTTATGTTTGAAATGTTTCCCTCCACTCTTCGGAACACAAAATCGCTTGGTCATGGTAAAACATATTTTACGAAAGAATTAGCAGGGCGACCTGAACGCGGTGCGTTGACTACGGAGGTAGTACTTACAATGCGATTTATGCACCATTTGTCTGGTGGAAACTGGCTCATTTGGAAAGCATTGGCGAAATCATTCGAAATTTTCCCCGTCAAGTTTCAGGTAAGATGTGAGCAAACAAACAAGTTCTTCATTTGTGTACTTTACACGCGCAGCCATGGCAGCGAACGCAGTGTAAACGTACACAACAACACTACTATACGCGGAGAACTCAACCCGCTACGTTTCAGCTGCTTTCCTCCGCCCTGGCCGAAAATAGGCGCATGCGTCTACAGTGTACACTGACTTTTGCCGCACTCTGAATATTAATTATTAGGCAAATTTTTAAGCCCTAGGCTGGATCGTGAAAATATATTTTGTTGATCCCATTTTGCACCCTATATTACCAAAATTATCTGCTCTTGGAGAATACGTTAGCTCTGTGGAGTAGAGCAAACAATATCATAATCTCTATGTTCCGATTCCAAATAGATCCATTTCTCTATAAACGTCTAGTAGGCATTTCAACTCGCAACACAAAGTATAATGTGAACTAAAAGAGTGTTTCTTGAATAGGCTGACAAAAAGTTTAGCGACACCATTCACCTTTCTTCTCTGTGCTAGCCTTCATAGGCCAAAATTGATAATTATGAGCATTATAGCATAAACTAAGATATAGTTTATAAAGAGACTGGTGCTAAACTTCTGTCAGAGGTGAAATTTTATAACCCAAAATTGAGACATGAACGAGTTTCAAGCATAATAAGCTGAGGAGGTAATCAATTAATGCATAGGCTCTAATAGTTCCTCTTTCAGGACTTTTTTGTTCAGTATCCGTATGTGTTACTTCACGAAGAATCATCTCTGCACCATATTCCTCGGCTAATTTAGAAATATATGCACTCTTGTTCTTAGAAATACCTTCAATATTCCAATTCAAACCACATTTATTGTCGCCACTTTGCAAAGAGGATTCCGCGAATCGAGTCGTGCGACCCAAGTGACGATTTTTCAGATCTTCTGATGTTGAAAGTCTGCAATTGAAATTTTTCATTGAAAAATCGTCAGAATATCATTACTAATACTAGTACTATTTATACTACTATTATTATACATACTAGTATATTCGTAGATGTAGATATTCAATAGACCATAAAATATTGATGTGAAGTGTGCCACTATTATTATCTTTGGAGCTTCTTCGACGTCAATTTAGATTCAGGGGAAAATTTTGCTTTTCCAGAATTTGATAAGGAGGACTTTTTGCAAGATCTGAAGTAATGATCTAAATTTCCTGAATCTGTACATATTCATACAAAAAAGCATTATTTGTGAAGATATATTTGGCTCTGTTCCATACTTATTCCTCGAAATGTTCATGAATATCTATGTAGGTCTCTAGAGATAAGCTGATTGAAATATTTTGACAAGATACATTGAACATCTTGTATCTTGTTCATATATTTTAATTCTAATTCATCGATCGAAAAAGCTTTCAAATACCCTAATGGATATCTCTTCGAGAAATCTGACATCAGAGTCTGATCGATGTTTTCTCGTATAGAGAAAAATTTTCCACTCTAACTCATCTCTTTACGCGATGAGACGTTTTTTATCAGCCATCTCCGACATATTACGACACCCGTACTAAGCATCATCAATTTCGAAGTAAGCCATATCAACCACTGATCGATGAACGTATAAGTCTTTGTCCATAAAATTAAATTCTAGTCAGGTTACACAATTTTCTGCTTCATATCTCTTCTTGGCAGTGTGCATTTTGCAATATTCAGGTTCTTGCCAGGCATTAACTACATTCATTCAAAGCGGGTGCTAATATGGATCCATTTGCTGAGGTTTCTACTATACTACCGTATGAACGATAATTTATCACGGCTTCTCATTAACCGTGAATAACAGGGACGGTTTCAGAAGTCGAACTCAATGGATAAATCACTACCAACAGAATGAGTTATATGTACGAGCGAAAATTGCCGAGGTGTGAGATCTGCTACGATATTATTTATTTCATGATGAAAACTTTAAAGAAAGATTGATGTTTATAACAATTTAGAAAATTCTAGAAATCACAAATATAATCAATTCAAAAATATTGAAAATCAGTATGCGACTCAGTGTATGGTACTTTCAAACTATTTAGAATCATCAGGTAATATCATTTCTTCGAGCTTGTTCCCTAATAGAACTGGCTATAGGCTAAACACAATTGAAATTTGACCAAAGCGTGTTTAAACGATTCCATCTACTTCTTATCATTGTTAATGATGTAAGTTAGAAATGTAGTTTTGAATTGAACGTAATTGAAATTTCTGGAAAATAACTGTACCATATGTTATTTCATATCAATCTCAATTTCTGTAATGTATTTGAATTTCGCGCTCTTTTCCCCCTAGACTCTCTAGAGATGTCTATGTATATCAGTGTAGATAGGCAGTTTGTACAGTATGAATAAAGTAGTAGAGAGTGCAACGAATATGATTGACCCCCGACATATTACAGTGGCGACGAATAAATTGGAAAAGTGAAAGAGTTTTATAACATAACATGGCAGGAGAAAAACGGTTTCTCGATCGGAAGGTACCTCGATCCTTGGAAGACTTCAGGAATTCAATTTCAAGATTTCGGATTGGACCATATACAAGGCAAGGTTGCATAATTATTTCGATGCAATTAACATCGGGGAAAATAAACGACGTGCAATACTCCTTGACATGTTGGATGAAAATTCTTATCGATTAATGTTCGACCAGTGTAATACGATAAAACCGGAGGAAAAAACATTTCAACAATTAGGAGAAATTTTTGATAAGCATTTTGCACCGATTCGTACGCCGTTTGCTGAAAGAATCAAGTTTTATAATGCGATAAGGAGTCCTACTGAAACAACGAACGATTGGGCTGCACGTGTTCGTAAATTAGCTGTACAATGCGAGTTCGGAACTCATTTGGAAGTTGTTTTACGATATAAATTCAGATGTGGATTTGGTGATGGTCCAGCTTTGGATAGATTGTTGGAGGAAAAAATTTCGATTTCATTCGAAGAAGCCGTAGTGTTGGCAAACCACAAAATGGCAGCTCTTACTTCTTTTAAAGGACAAAGTGGCCAGGAAGAATATTATGATAGGAAGGTGAAGCAGGAAGTGCTGTATATGCGCAATTCAAGAAGTGGGAACAAGAAATCAACTCCATCAAATCAGCGATCAGCAAAGCAGTCACGACCAACGCAGTACTTTCAGAATGAGGGTAACAGACACGGAAATGGACAATCAGCCAATCGAAATTTGAAAATTAAGGGGGCACGATGCTCAGCTTGTGGGAACAGCCGACATCTCAAAGATAAGTGTCATTTGGCTAATTTCACTTGTAATTTCTGTCATGTTGGAGGCCAACTTAAAAGAGTTTGTTTTGAAAAGAAGAATGATAATCATAATGTCAAATCAAGAAAATTCAATAATAATTTCATTTGTGATAACGATAACAATTTAATGATGCAGGAAAATATTGATGATGTATTGAAATTATATAAATTGGATTATAATAAAATTCCACCATTTTATGTCGATGTAAACATAGAAAATAAGCAGATGAAATTTGAACTAGTTACTGGTTCAAGAATTAGTGCAATGTCAGCTGATTTATTCTTCAAAGAGTTTGTTGGAAAAAATCCATGAAACGGATAAATTGTTTTATTTTTATAATGGTTCGAGAATAAAACCAATGGGAATATTCAAATCTGCAGTTATATTTAAAAATTATACTAAGATAATTGATATATATATATATAATTAAAGGAGGTGGACCTCCAATATCTGGAAGAGACTTCTTACAAGCATTTAATGTTAATTTTACTGGATTGAATTTCTTAGAGATGATGCTGAGAATCAAGGTAATAAATTAATATCACAATTATTTTGGAATTTACAAATTTGTTTTCAAGTGAACTAGCGAAATTTAATAAAGTTGTTGCTAATATTAAATTGAAGGATCATAATATTTCTCCAAAATTTTGAAATACTAGACCTCTTCCATTTGCCATTAGACATCAAGTTGAAAAGGAAATTAATAGATTGCATTCTTTAGGTATATTATCACCTGTCGACTACAGTGAATGAGCAACACCGGTGGTACCAGTTTAAAAAAATGGTGAAGTACGCCTATGTGGTGATTTCAAAGTCACAATCAACCCATACATAGAGGTGGATAAATATCCTATACCTCGTATTGAAGAATTATTCGGTATGTTGCAGGGAGGAAAAAATTTTTCAAAATTAGATTTGTTTCAGGCTTATCAACAAGTATGTGTGGACGAGTCCACAAAGGATTTGCTTACTATATCTACGCATATGAGTTTGTACAGATATAACAGGTTACCTTTTGGTGTCTCATCAGCACCTGCAAAATTTCTAAAGATTGTGGAATCTTTGTTACATGGAATTGAAGAGGTGGTTGTGTTTCTTGATGACATTTTGATAACAGGTAGAAATTTTGAGGAACACTTGAGTAGATTACGTAAAGTGTTTAGTATATTGACTGAGTCTGGTTTCAAACTATGCAAGGAAAATGTAAATTTTTGGAAATGAGCTTGAATATTTAGGTTACACTATAGATAGCATAGGGTTGCATCCACGTAAAAGTAGAACTGAAGCCATTGACCAAGCTCCTAGACCACAGAATATTATACAATTGAAAAGTTTTCTCGGTAGTATAAATTATTATGGCAAATTCATGAATAACATGTCGACAATTCTATAAAAAAAAATAATACTTTTGAATGGAATGAAAATTGTGGAATCACTTTCAATAAGATAAAAAGTTATTATGTTCAGCAGACGTTTTAGTACATTTTAATGCAGATTTACCTTTAAAGATAACAGTTGATGCAATCAGCTATGGCATAGCAGCAGTTTTGAGTCATATATTTATTACCTTCTGGAGATGAAAAACCAATATGTTTCGCTTCTAAGACTTTAACCAAAGCCCAACAGTAATACTCACAATTAGAAAAAGAGGCTTATGCAATCATATTTGGTATACTTAAATTCAATCAATATCTATATAACACGCATTTCACTTTATGCATTGACCACCGACCTCTTTTGACTATTTTCAGTCCTAAGAAGGGAATTCCAGAATCCTCTGCAAATAGACTGAGGCAATGGGCAGTAATTTTATCAAATTATTCGTATGAGATACAATATGTCAAGTCAGAAGAGAATTAGGCTGATTGGTTTTCTAGATTGCCTTGTAATAGTAATAATGATATAAATGAAGTAGAAGTTCAAATAGATTACTGTTATTTCTTTTCTAATTCCGAATTGCATTTAGACTTTAGAAGAATTGAAATCAAATGTCAAAGAGATGAAATTATAAAAAAGATTAGAACCTATATTATTGAAGGCTGGCCAAAGTATTGTTGTGAAAAAGAATTGAAACCCTATTTTTCAAAATAATTTGAGTATGGAATTGATCAGAATTGTGTTTATTGGAATCATCCTACTGTAATTCCTACAAATTTACTTAATCAATAATTCTACAAAATTACATAAAACCCATATGGGTACAGTAAAGATGAGAAGTCTGGCACTGTTATGTCCGATAGCTCAGTAATTTTAAGGATAAGTGGACTGTATTTATTTTTGCGTTTGAAGCTGGTGCGAACGCGAAATATATAATATGAAACAACAAAATTCATATAAAGAAATAAGGTCAACAATGATGCACTGTAAAAATAAAATTTCTGCGCTCAAACTCCTCAGGAGTTTGAGAATTTTTTTCAATCGAACCATTTTAATTTGAATTAATCTAAAATTGATTACTCCAAATGAACTATTTTTCTTGATTAAAACAACCTAGTTGATTATAGAGAACAGCTAAAACATTCGCTTGAAACTTTTCACATTTCAGCGAAATGAAAGAAACAACTGATTCAACATAAACATACAATTACAAGAAATTGTTTATGCACTTGTCTCAATATCCATAATTGATTGATACAAATACATTATTCTAAATAGGTTTTAACGAAACCATTCGTTCGTTTTATTTTTATTTGTTCAATAGAACGAAGGTACGGTTGTCGTAAATTCTGTCAGTTGATGCAACGACTACAGTTTCTTGAGACAAGAATCTCGTGAGATTAAATTATTCGCCTCATTTACTTGAAGAAAATTATAAATATTTGAATAAAATTGAACATATAATTGTTGCAATATGAAGTGTCATTTGTAAAAAAAATATTGCGTAATTGATTTAATAAAACGAATTAATTGTAGCAATTTTTTTATATTGGCTGCAATTAAATCAAAACTCTATCTCTTTTATATTAAATATATCCCATTTAAAAGCAATTATTTGTGCATTTTACTCACAATATTGTTGTATTCGGTGATAAAGATGACATGGAATACATGATGCGCAAGCTAATTAAAGAATACGAGAAGTGGGGCTTAAATGTCAACTTAGAGAAAACCAAATATCTTTGTGTTGGTGGAGAACCGGGTGATCTGGTATTGGATGATGACAGGGATGAGATGATAACCCACTGCCTGGACTATAGCTATTGTAGCAGCAGGGGAGTGTATAGGGATCTCTTGGCGGCACTCTATATAGCCACGCATAGCTTAGTTCACAGCGCTTCGGTAGCCTAGAGGTTTGCGCTCAAGTTTCACACCGATTAGGTACTAGGTGCCGGGTTCAACTCCCGGCGGCTTCTCAAAACTTCTAACCACTGCAGTCTATGGCATGGCGCACACAAGCCTTACTGATGAGTCCAAATGTGTGCGCCAGGGACGAAACGCATAAGTAGGGATAAATTCCTTCGATTCTAATTGGTGACCCCGACGTGATGGGAACGGTTGTCTTTACGACATGTCTTGAAAAGCAGACGGTTGACGCTTGAGGCATACTCTGCTCCCCTCTCTGCAACTTCCAACGAAACTCTAGACGCCTTTCCCATTCCTTACAATATTCATGGTCTGCCGCGGTATTCCGGTATTTATTAATATTCTAGCAAGCGAGAGTGAAAAAGCAAGCACGACACTGCAAGTTTAATAGACTATAGAGTGTGTGTACTTTAGTATGGGTGGTCTGCAGTTATCAGGAGTAGGAGAAGAAATTCGTGACAATAAATAGAATATTTTTCGAGAAAACCTGCTCTCAGATAGAGAGTACTAACTGCCAGAAAAAACAAAATATATTCTTTCTTACTTCTGTAGTCTTATTAATGGAATGCAGACTTATACAAATCCTACCTCTGTATCTTTAAATTTACAGTTTCTCACTCATAGCAAGGATAGATATATTACTTTCTTTCTATGGCGTGATTCGTCACCAAAGATCAAAACAATGATCAAGCCTTGATAGCACTTTCTTACAAACTTGATTTCTTTAGCTTATGAATCAAATAGTTTGAATGTACGGAATAACGATGATTATTCACCACCAGTTGTCTCGCATGCATAGAGAACAGGTAAGTTTTTATTTTTATCTAATCGCCAACATATTCAAAAATGCACAAGTTTTAGACCAGCAGAACTGAAGAACTGTCTGTGTGTGTGGACTCTTAAGGAGAAATGATCCTTCCAGATTTTCAAGGAAACTTTCTACCATGGCCTTCAGTAAATTATGTATGAAGTCACTGGGGATACTGCCATGGAAAATTCCATTCATTTGGAAATAATGTGGAAGGAGATGCAAAAAAACAATGATTTTGATATATCAATAGAAAACTGAGATTATCTTACTTTGATAAGGATGAAACCCAGGGAGACATGTAAGTGAAGAGATTTACTGTGAATAAAATTGAATGGAAGTGGAAGATTATATTTTAGGTGCTGGGAATTGTAAATATTATAAATTATTATATAGATAATGATTATTTGAACACTTGAGTACAAATAACTATTTTTATTCTATATAAATCATGAAAGAATCTGCAGATGTTGAATTGGCATGCACCTGATTGTGACAAAATTTAGCTTGTATTGGGTATGTCTTAAATTATTTAGGGTATTATATATGGGAAAAGTGCACATGCTATCCACGCCTATTTTTTTCACATATAGTAAAGTGTTGTATGACTGAAGATTCTATTTTATAGTATAGGGCAGGTTTCATAGTACTTTGGTGATTTAGTATTATTTAAACAATTAGAGGGAAATTGCAAAGTTATGAATTCCTGATCAACTGTTTTGTTGTGGATTGTGGTAGAATGTGATGACGTAAACCGTCAAAGGTAGACTTCTTAGTTCGGGAGCCAAGGAGCCTGAGTTTGATGAAAGAAAGATTTTTCCTTTTTTAAGATCACAATCTATTTTGGCCAGTGGTCCTGCTAAGCATTCTTCTAAAACGACAACCGAAAATAACTTGAACGAATTATTGTCCATAAAATCCAAGTGATTTAAATCATGGTAAATTAGGCATGTGGAGTAACCACAAATCTAGGTAAATGGATTTTGATGCACATTGAGGGATTTGTGTATGGATTTAAGAAAGTCTATCCAATATGTAAGGAATAAATGGTGGAATGATGGAAATACTACCTTCAGTTTTATGCAGAATATAAGAGGTCATATTTATCTCAGTAGGTTCATTCATTTAGAAACCTTAGAGTAGTAACATAGTTAATTATAAATAATTCTTTCTGTTTGCATAAAATATTATATACATTATTAATCCTTTGATTTGTGTATCTTGATGGAAAAGTATTTGATGGTGAAAGAAGGAGGTTTAATCAGAAGGTATGATGAACTTTATAGGATCGTGTCTGTTTTTGTGAGGGGGTGGCTGAGGCTAAATGAAGAACTCTGAAGGGAAGGTTATCTCATATTCGTGAAATATTCCATTTGGATTAGTTTATTGTTGAGTTATGATTATACTCATACATAAATGTGTGCATGATTATTATACACAATAAGATAAGATAGGGTCAAATGATACTATTAGCTTAGAGTAGGAATCGACAGGGGTGAAATGGAATTGCTAGGATTGTGAAAATCGATTCTATGCTGGGTAAATTCTTTAATTCTCCTAACACACATCGTGGACTGGGTTAAATCCATAAGAGAATACTCACCAGGCTCTTTACTAGAATCGTATGATCTCGAAGACTTTTCAAAATATTATACGCTGGAGTATGTGGACTGTAAATTGTAATTGAAAATATGTGTGACAATGTTCTTGTGAATCGTTTGACGTGGACTGATGATCTGGGAAATCCCAGGTTTTATTTGAAGGTTTATTTTGCAAATTACCTAGTGTAATTATTTTTTTACTATGATTAAGATGAATAGCTTTATCCAAATGACTGATTCTCAGAATGCACATGAAAACGGCTTTTTCTGATCATGTCCGTGGAAAAAGCCTTTTCAACTTTACCGGACCATCTTTCGCGAAAAACCGGGAAATCGGTGTTTTAGATAATTTTTTGAAAATGTTAGCGTGGTCGTATAGGCATGTGAAATGCACCTAACGAAAGTCCGTCTCATGAACTTTACGGTGCTCGCTTTGCTCGCGAGATCGCCTTCCCTTTCTACCTCGAAATATCGCATTTCTGAACCCCTCGCCGACCCAAAGTTTTCGATCTTCTTCTGTAGATTACCACAGAAATATTCCTTATTGTTTTTAATATATTGGGACTAGTAAGCCAGGAGATCCATAGGCCCGTAGATCTATAGGCCAGTAGATCCATAAGCCAGTAGTTCAATAAGCCCATAGATCAATATAGACCATAGATCAATGAAGCGCACAGAAACACGAAACACAGCAATGAAACCCGTTGAAGACAAAGAAACTCGAAAGAGCGCCAGTAGATCTATGGACCAATAGATCCATAAGCCAGTAGATCCATAAGCTAGTTGTTCCATGTGCCAGTAGAACCATTGGCAGGTAGCTCAATGTAGCCCATAGATCAATGAAGCTCATGAAAAC
>JARTUT010001600.1:0-17692 GCA_030674115.1 Micraspis discolor
GGAAATCTTGATTTATTTCTCGTGTAAAATTACGAATTTACCACAAATTGCGTTTTCAAGTGATCGTTGTTTAAGGGTTGGTAGCATTTGTAGTCCGCAAAATATCCTGAACTGATACTTGCTCTCGAGTAGGTACCGATTTTGACTGTACTGGAACTGTACTGGGATTGTACTGAAAAATCCGAACAGCGAACCAATTTGAAAATTTGGTCCAAAGTTTGTCAGAGAAAACCTGAACAAGTTGAATTTGGCAAAATGCGCAAACTCGTAGGACTATTTGAATCGGTTACAACAGAAAATTTCAATTTAATTCTCCTGTTCATATAAGCCATAAATTGAAAGAAAAGCAAATAGATTAATGAATACGTCAATATTGAATCATAATGCACATTTTAATATTGCCGATTTGTTGACGAGAGCTGAAAAAATTCCTTTTAATAAAGCTATTTTTCACATACCTACTTAAAAATAGTTAAGGAATTCGAAAAGATTATTTAGAAAACTTGAATCATTGTAATAAATAAAGTTGTACTAGTTCTTGCAATTTGAATTGGACAACTCAAGGAAATAAAGAAAACTCATAATCCTGCCCCCAAAACCTTTTATATTATTAATTTAAAATCATTTAACTTAATACCAATTTATTCATGATTTGAAACCATCTATGTTTAGATTTGTTTATATCTGTTAACGGATGCAGATAAAATTCAAACATTTCAAATTACGAAAAAATTGGTTAACTCCTTCCTCCTAAGGCGGTTCTACGGTAAAATCCTAAAATGGTCCTGAGGATAGTCCCAGAACCGTCAGAAAATAATCAGAAAAAATCCTGATATAACTTGAACATCGGACTACTCGGTTCGAAATTAGTCAGAGAAAACCCGAACACCGAACACTGAAATGCGCATGATTCTGATGGTTCTGGAACAGTCAGAATTTGAACCCGAATGAAGCTAATATCACCCCAAGGTATATACTTAGAGCCTCGATGGTAATCGTCACAAATAGCTCTTTACTTATATCTAAGCGACCTTCTCGATAGGTCGGGTTTTATTTACTAAACAGTATTAACTGAATTGGGCCTCTTTGATACTAATCAATCTTAAATAAATTCTACAGACTAACCTTCTATAACAGTCTAGGTCGTGGCTTTACTGAAGTACAAAATGATATAGTTTCTTAAAACATAATTATTCTCACAGTCTCGTAGATGCAAACTGGGCTCAAATATATTCCTGGGCCTCTCACAGTAATGCGCCCTGGGTAGACGACAGGTGTGGTATCTTAGATGGCGAAATCTGGTGGAGGTCCCCAAAGACAGCTCCCACGGCAGCTCGACGGTAATTCAAAGACAGCCTAGACAAACAGCTCGAAGACTTCAAAGACAGTTCAGAATCTGCGGTACCTCGCAATTCCCAATTCGAAGCAGAATGATGCTAAAATACGAACAAAAATCTAAAATACCTCGTGACAAACATAGGTTAACCAACAATCCCACGTCGTTTTTCCAAACAAATACGCCACTCCGCTAAAGCGCAAAAATCTCACCAACGAACAAACCAAGTCAACATGATAAGATTTCTCTCAGGGCTTCAGTTGAAATCCTGTTCAGATCCGCAAAATTGCGATTAATTACTCCAGGACATTTCAACCAAATATGCGGGAAGAACGATGTCATTGACAACCTACGAAACATGATGACAGACTAAGACCAACGACAACGGCGTCCATCGAAACGTACGAGATAAGCTGGCAAACTACTGCGACTAACGCCACCAGTTCGGTTTGCAGGTACTAACTGGAGCGGGAATTTTGAAACCGTAACAAGCGTGAAATGATCTGCTCGCCGAAATGCTCTAGCAGTAAAGCCATTTTCACGGGCTGTATGGCAAGTGGTACTATCTTGTTGAAACCACATTTCGTCGAGACCACGGGCTTCAATTTCTGGCAACAAATAGTCTGTTATCATTCACAGTAGCATTCCGACCGTCCTCTGTTTTGAAGGAATATGGTCCGATTATTCTACCGGCCCATAAACCACACCAAACAGTTGTTTTTTTTTTTTTATTTAACGGCAATTTTTGAGACTCTTCGGGTTGTTCATACCCCAGATTCAGGCCTTTTGTTTGTTCACTAACCTATTAAGCCTAAAATGGGCCTCATCAGTAAACAAAACTTTTGTTGAATAGAGTGGATCCTCTGCAAGAGGAGAATAGAGTCTGCAAGATTCGGTAGGTCGGTCGACATCAGTTCTTGAACTAATTGAATTTTGTAAGCTTTCAAAGAAAGATCCTTACGTAAAATCCGCCAAGTCGTTGAATACGAAGGGCCAAGCTGTTGAGAACGGCGACGAATCGACACTTCAGGGTCATCACATGCATTCTTCCCCTCCGCCGCTATATTGTCTTCACTACCTACTGTATGTTGTCTATTTGGTTGAGTATTATCCAATAACGAATATTGAGTCTCAAACTTAGTGATGTTAAAGCGAATTAGTGTGGGGTAGGTTGATTATGTGGACCGTAAGTCGCTCTAAGTGCCCGATACACATTGAACGGAGAATGCTCATTTTCGTAATAAAGCTGAACAATTTGTAGTCGCTGTGTCGGGCTAAGTCGTTCCATTATGAAATATCAGACACTACTGAACAAGAGTACCACTCAGTTCACACGACGTATGAGCGATCTGCAACTTTAGAGTACCTCTAAATAAATCACCCTTTATAACTTGCAGGATGGTTTTAGGCCTATTCATAATATTTCTGAATCGTTTTCTCTATCAATTTCGATCCCTTAACCAAATATTGGGGTTCAAACAGATGAAAATATTATACTACCATGTACTCGTAGAATCCCGGCTGCAATATGATATTCTGGTCTGGAGTGGCCTATATGATAAACGTCTAAAAGGATTACGGATTCTACAGAATTACTTTCTTAGAATCATGTTACGTAGAGAGGGGGGTATCTGAGAGGGATATACTACCACACCATATTAATGCAGTGTTACAAAAATCGGAATTCGATGGATTACCTCAATCACGGATATAATACTCGTAAGCAGAAAGTTATGACCTACAGAACTAAAAATACTGTAGGACAGCGTACATATACTTACATCATGCCGCACATTTTCAACCTGGTGGAAGGTGAATTGAGATGTAAATTCTATATGTTAAACTCCTCAAAATTATTCAGCAAGTATGTTAAAAACTTTTTGAGACAAATTGGTAGAGCCAAGGTAGCAGATATACTCAATCAGAGATAGCGATGCCCAGCGTCTGAAGTTGTGCCTTGCTCATAAGGATGCTTCGGGGCTGTGTTCACAGGATTATTACACATGTTAAGAAGAGATTTATCCTCCGTGAAACATTTGGGTTTTGGAGGTAAACCATGTTTATTCAGCAACAGTTTTTTTGTGTTGTTTTGGCATGTTCTATCAGATATATATATATTTTTTAATTTGTGCTTTGCTTCTTTTTGCGGAACTATCAATGTAAACTTTTATGTAATGGGTCGTAAATTTCAAACAAATTTGATACATACGTATTTTGAACACGCTTGTTTGTTGTTTATTTCGTAAACATTACAACACATACAAATCACAACTTTTGCGGGTAGGTAGGTATTTTACTGGGGTTTTTCCCTAAGCTCTTGTATCATACGCCGAATTTTTTGTCACGTTCACCTTCTACTAAATCTTGACCAAATACACATTCAAAAGAATAAATAAATCCTAAAAAATGGTTTGAATACCAGTATTTCATTCTGCATTGTCTTCTAATGATATAGGTTCATTCTTGAATTTGCTGAAAGCCAGCATAAATTATGTAACCTACAGACTGTGGTCAAGGAATTCGAGAACTGAAGTTTGCATGTAAAAGATGTGTAACGGTTTCCTTTGAACCATAAACAAAGAGAACAAGCCAAGATTAAACTTTCTTCCACGGTTCTTTTAAACGTGCTGCAATTCACGGTCACCAATGAAGCACCATGGTCAATGTCATAGTCGCTTCTTGGTAACTGTTAGGCACACATCATCAGCTGTTTCCTAATTGACATACCACATTATTCACATGAACGAGCTTCTTCTACCTTTGGGTATCCCATTGAAGAGTTTCTCTCCGTTATCATCGACCCATTGTGATTATTGGAGTCGACGATGACCGAATTTTCGCAGTTTGAATTCTGATGGGTCGATTTTGCATGTACAAACTATAAATCAGTTGAGTGTTTGGTGTGAAGCTATGTGTCACTTCTAAAGGACTTCCTTAGAATTAAGATATTCTCGGAATACGGTGAGTTTTTCAACTCATTTTACCTAATTTTACTTGTATGCCAATGAAAATTATCAATAAATGAATAATCAAACGGTAAACGTATTATTTGGGCTGTATTCACCGTCTTTTTTTGTGAATGAAAATTGAAACAAGAATCCAATCATTTTCTGCTTCCATAAAGCTATATCTCTCGTATTGTTCTTGATACTAATATTTAGAGAGACTTCTTCAATCGTTCTCAAGGTAAATATGCTTCTTGAAAGCTGATAATGTTTTTTTTTTCAATTTTCATCAACAAACGATAGAAGATGTCTATAAATTCGCTGGTAGCAGAAACATTTAGTGATGGTTGATAAAACCCACATAATAGTTCTACACGAATTCCATCATAAAAAAATCTCATCAACACTAATGAAACTGTGTGATACCTACTAATGCAAACACCACAGTGCCTGAGAAACCCTAAATCACAAATATATATATTCTTTCGAACCTTTGGCTTACAAAACAAATGTTAACAGGGGTTGTTGGCGGGGTGCCATACAATTCGGTGTATGACATGTAAGGCTAGGGAAAAGACCCCAGTGAAAAGAACCCTGGCTCCCGGATAGGTGTTGTGTGTACAAAAATAAGCTTAAATAAATCTGAGGGACTTCTTTCTTCAAGAGTAGTCTTCTATTAATAAACACAGAGGCTTCTTCAAATTGCCCACATCGAATCTGGAAATAAAAAGACAAAAGCAGAAAAATTAACTGAATACAAAAATTCGTATCAAATTTGTTTGAAATTTATAACCCATTCCATAAATTTTGAAACGAATATATGGGAATATGGGAATTGTTTCTTTTGCATATTCACATTCACAACTTGCGCTTGGAACTGAGTTCCATTTGATTAGGATGCTATTGGTACGGCCATAACCTGTTCTCAAACGATTAAGAATTGCCTAAATTTTTCTAGGAAGATCAATATCTGGAATTTTTTCAGAAATATCAGAAATGAGATCTTAATTGAACAGTTCATAAGAGTTCAATCTTCCATAATTCTTTACCTTTAATGTTCATATTGAGGAACATATTATACCAGAATGGTTTACGTGACTTCAATCTGGAGATTCTATTTCGTGGAATGTATGAAATAATTGGAAATTAATTAGGTAAAGAATGATATTTGCTCCAAGAATTCAGAGCTGCAGTCTGTCTGCGAGGGAAAATGTTAAACAAAACTCTTAATCAATGAACCGGTGTCGATCTTATGTTGCTAGTAATCATTCCCATGGATGTATTCAGTTGTGCATCGATTTTTTGTATATGTGTACTATTAAACCAAACAGAGCAACAATACGCAGCTGCAGAAAAGACTAAGGTTAGAGATGCTGTGCGAAGAGTGGAAGCATCAGCACCCCAAGATGATCCAGCTAATTTCTGAGAAATATTATTCCTAGTTTTCAGTTTTAGGCTCAGATCATCTAAACAGCTAAAATCCTATATTTTTCATGATTATCCAGATGGAAACAAGATACCTCTGTTTTGTTGGGGTTTGGACATAATCGCCACTCAATAAAATAATTCTTTAAAATTGCCAAATCAGATGACAATATGTTTTCTAGAGTATGGAAATCCGAATGCTGGTAAGCAATAGCAATGTCATCAGCATAAACAAATTTCTGAAATGATGTCGTGCGTAAATCACTGAGATATAAATTGAAAAGTGAAGGAGCTAGAACTCATCCTTGTGGAAAACCGTTTTTCAATGTTTTGAAGTTGCTACTCTTATTGTCAACAAAAACACGAAATCTTCTATCAGATAACATATTTTCTAATAATCTCACCATTTGCCCACTTTTCAGATGGGTATAGAGTTTGAAATTTAATCCATCTTTCCACACAGTGCCATATGCCGAAGATAAATCAATGAAAACAGTTCCTGTTTTCAACCTATTATTGAAGTATGATTCTTTGAAAGTTGTAAGGCTGAGACCATGATCTGAACAATTTCTATTTTTCTTAAGGCCTCCCTGGGTAACTTGTAGAGCATTTTCTATAGAAGATTCAATTCTAAAGATAATTAACCTTTCTAATATCTTGAAAGAAACACTCAATAAATTGATTGGTCGATAACTATTAGGATCACAAGGATTTTTTCTCGTTTCAAAATATCTATTACTTTAGCCTAACGGAATTCGGAAGGAAAGTTTCCTGAATTCCGAACATTGTTATAGAAAGAAAATAACCAAGATAACACCTTTTTTCTAAACGTTTGTTGAATTCAGTATATATTCCGTCAAAACCTGCTGCTTTTCGAGATTTGGTAGACTCAATTGCAGCCCTCAATTCAACTATATTGAATGATGCAAATTGAAAATAACCATTCAGTATTCCTTTAGTAATGTTCTCAAATTTCCTTCTCTAAGAATCAACCAGAAAAACGTATATTCTTTCCATCAGAAAACATATATAAAAAAATTCCTATCTTCTTTCCAGTAAGTTTATTTCTTTGAAGTACCTAATTTATTCGAGTCCAAATAACAAAAAATCGATGATTCTCCGAAATCGGATCTCTTGAAATCTCTGCAGATTTCTAAAGAGGATGAATCAGGTACTATTGACGTAGCGAAACTTTAAATCAACCAGATCACAAATTTGGGTCGAATTTGTCAGAATGACACTTCAAATTAACTGAGCGCCAATCAAATTATCCATCCACTCTTTAGTTTATTTCATGAACTTCTGCGAATTCTGGGCTACCTGGTGTAAATTGAAGAAACTACAATATATCTTCTCTTGTAGAATGGATATCTTATGAGATATGAAGTATTCGAAGAAAATGTTTTTCAAAATTTTGTAACTTGACGATTTCTACGAAATTTTTCAATATGATTTGATTTAACTTCTTCCATATGACAACTTAATCAGAAGGACATCCTAGGATTTATTGAGAAAATCAAATAGCAGATGCTTGTAATTACTTTGGACCAATAACGAACTTGGCCGAGATATTTGGATAAGTATTTTGAAAACTCTAGCTCGTCTTCTGAACAAACTTAAGTTCGACTCCGAATTCAATCGATTGAAACGGTTTTCGGCTCGATATTCGAAATTTACAAATAAATTACAGATATATAAAACAAGCGCTCAAAACCTCCTTCCTCCTCTACGAGTTTAATGATATCTTAATATGTGAATGTGGAACTTGTTGAGAAAATAAATACAGAAGAGCACGTGAGGTCATGAGGGTTTCCACGCTTGTTCCAAAGAGTTTTTCCTGGCTCTGGAACAGTGCTCACAAAAACAACACAGTGTGAAAGAATCAAAGCAAAATATCTTGAAATAACAATAACCAGACTTTTCAGTTTTCATTCATATTCATTTCAGCTTCAATACTACCACTTATTATTTCAGTGTTATTATTATTATTATTATTATTATTATTATTATTATTATTATTATTATTATTATTATTATTATTATTATTATTATTATTATTATTATTATTATTATTATTATTATTATTATTATTATTATTATTATTATTATTATTATTATTATTATTATTATTATTATTACAACAAAAAACTTGAGTAGAGGAGTTTCCTATAAACTCAATGCAAATCAAACTTAATTGTTTCACATTTGAACAGCTCCAACACAAAACAAGTCCAAGGCATTCTTAAATCCATTGACACTTCGAGCATCAACCACAGCACTTGGTAAACGGTTCCACCTCTCAAAGATTCTGTTGGTAAGAAAACTATGCCGCTGGGAAGTAGCAAACTTTTCCTTTGCCAATTTGAACTGGTGACCTCTCAGATTATTGGTGTTTAAAGTATATAAGCCACGGATATCATCACCAAAGTGGCCACGTAAAAACATGAAAGAAAAAATTAAATCACCTCTGTCGCGCCGCAACTGGAAAGTCGGCAATCCGAAAGTAATTAGCCTGCTCTCGTAGGTGGGGCGAATCCTTCCAAAGGGTATACGAGTGATCCAGCGCTGGACCGACTCGAGGCAATGCTCATCGGCACGTGTGGAAGGCCACCAAACTGGGCCAGTATATTCTAACAATGGTCTAATGTAGGTGGTGAAGAGAAGTTCAATGTAGCAACATCACATCCGTTGACGGTCTTTTAGATGGCATAAGTCAACTGTCTAGCTCTGGCAGTGATGATGCTTACATGGTTTGACCAGCGAAGATCCTCAGAGACAGTTCCACCCAGGTCACAGTGACTTGAAACTTGTTTCAGCCTATCGCCGCCGATGAAGTACTCCCTGCTCGGGTTGTTTTTACCAATATGAAGTACACAGCACTTCTGCACATTCAAAGGAAGTAACCATTCACCACACCAAAAATTTAATTCATTCAGGTCAAGTTGCAGAGTATTGAAGTTAGATAAGGGAAAGATTTTGGTATCATCTGCAAACATAGAGCACGAAGAGTGGAGTAATCTAGGTAGATCGGAGGTGTATAATAAAAATAATATTTATATATATTATTATTTATTAAGTATTTGGGGTAAGGGTATAACGACTAATTTATGTAGGCGATGTTAAATAAAACTCTTAATTCTTTGCCGAGCTTTGAGCATTTATTCAGCTCTTCTTCAGGGCTTTGAATATGAGGTTATACATAAAATTAAATAAACTTCAAGAGGAAATTTTAAAGAAATTAATTTATAGTATTGTCTTTTTAGTTGTTTATGTTGTAATTAAGACGTGTCTCTGCGAGATTTGAGTTTTAAGTCTTGGACGAAATGTCTGCAGCTGCGCCAATTAATTTTTATGTATAACCTCATATTCAAAGCCCTGAAGAAGAGCTGAATAAATGCTCGAAAGCTCGGCAAAGAATTAAGAGTTTTATTTAACATCGCCTACATGAATTAGTCGTTATACCCTACCACAAATACTTAATACTTAATAAATACAAGCGAAGACTATTATCATATAGACTATTATTATTTATATATGAACACTAATTCAAAAAAATGTATGTACACAGAAAATTGATATTCACTCTGGCTCCGTCTACCCAGACACCGGATTTAATATCGGTAAATATTTCAAGATTATTCCAGAGATTTTTTCATGTACTAGTTCCAGGTAATTCTTGAATGTTCAAATATTTTTATCCTGTGACACCTTTTCGTACCGTTCCGTACAAAATTGCTCTTCCACCGCAATGCACCGGCTCAACAGTCGCCACTGCAAAATTGGTAGAATTTAGCTACGAATTGCTCACCTCATCAAACATGAAAAAACGCTCGACGAAAACAGTTCACGTCAAACGAGGACGTCTTCGCTGAAACGGAGGCCCATTTTGTAGAGTTCAAAAAACCATATTTTTTCGAAGGCATGAAAATGTTGGAATATCACTGGCTAATTGTACCTAGCTAAAAGAAGACTATGTTGAGAAATAAATATGAAAAATTACAAAAAATTCACTTCTCTTTCCAAACAAAGGTACCTATCAATCCATCCTCGTATATCAGAGGTCCCAGTGAGGTTTGCAACATAGATTAACTTAATTGCATTATCTGCTCTAAATTCTCTTAATGCCCATTATAATTCAAGAGTTTTCATCTGGGCCCATTGATATGAATTTAATTATCAATTGTTAATCGAGTTTCTTCTTTAACCTCTCTTCACGTATTCATAACGTAACGCTTGTCATAACAAGCATCCAATTATTACGTGAAGCACTCCAATAATTTTTTCACAAAGCAGGAAATTAATAACAAGTTTTCTCGAAGCTGTCGCGTGCCAGCTGTTTATAGGTAATTGGTTTAAAACGCATGAAATATGGGTCTCTTTGGTTCAATTATTTCGATTGGTAGTTCATATTTCAGCAAATATAATTATTTCGGGTACAATTATTTCAGGCAGGTGAAATTCATATTGGGAAGTAAAACGTTTCGTGATAATTCATGACATTTGTCGTATTTCAAATAAAGAATGTTCAAAAGGCTACGTTAGAGACAATTTTTATTCAACTCCATGAAGTCTTTCTATATTAAAATTCTTTGAAACTTGAAAAATTCACAAACAGTTTCTGCTTTTTGTGCTATTGTTCCTACTAAAACAGCAGGCTATTGTTTGGCCCAAATGTGTGTAATTTTCGAATATCGAGCCGAAAATGGTCTCAATCGATTTGGTTTGGTTTCCTGGTGGAAAATCCAGGGTCAAACTTCAGTATGTCCGACCAGCACTCTCTGTCGACCAAAGGAGATGAGTTTTCATATTATCAAAATAGGTTTTTTTGTTCAAATATCTCGGTCAAGTTCGTTATGGAGCCAATTCCGTCATAGTTCAGAGATGTTATGAGTATCTGAAATTTGGAGTTTTCATATTGTCATAAAAGGTTTGATGTTTAAATATCTCGGTCAAGTTCGTTATTGATCAAAATCCATCCAATAGTTCAGATGTTATGAGCATCTGAAATTTTGTTTCCTCCTAGAAAATCCATACCATCAATTTGTAACTTGGAAGAGGTTTGAATGAGTTTGAAATGAATAGGTACTCGAAATTTCGAGGAAATCAACATGCTAGAAAACTTTTTCAAAATTCCTAAAAAAAATACTTGATATGTCGTAAATTATTCGTGTTTAAGTCACAAAATTTGAAAAGTACTTCAAGGTGATTCATATCTGTAGAGATATTGTTGTATCCTCTAACTGTATCACTTAGTATTGGGTACTCGGCAAAAAGGCTATTTCAATCAATCATTGGCTAACTCATCTATAATTCGGAGCCAGGACTGGTTCCTTCATCAGGATACTAAAAAACACAAGAAGAACAATTTTTTGGGCTCAAAAACTCGGTGAGCACCTCTCTCACACAATTTTGTCGATTCTAAGTGAAATAACTTCACAGACGATCGGTCTTCACCGAGCTTTTGAGCTTTACTTTTTATGATAGTGATGTGGTAGCTTAGCTTCGAGATAAAGATAGCTTAGCTAATGGTTGTTTTATTAAAATAGACCTTTTGCCGAGTACCTAAATAAATAGTGATATGTTATTGATATCCAGGACATCCTTTAATCTCAGCTTTATAACATTTTAATTTGAGAAGCTAAGTTCTTTCGACTTATTAACAAGTTTAATGATAAGAATTTTGATATCATAGAGAAGCTAGGATTACGATTATTGCTTAATAGAGATCGATGATCGAAATATTCAAAATCCCTTCAACGATTATGTCAAATAAAATTTTTATAGTATGAATTTGACTTTCTAACAGAACACTTTATTTCGAGTTTTATTATTATTATATTGTGATCATGATATTGAAATAAAAAATATTTTTATCCTTATAAATTTTTATGAAAATCAGAAAAAAAAATCTGAAGGAAACTACAAAATTTAAAGTTACAAAAAACTATGATTGCCATGATAATTTTTTTTTCCCTAATGAATGATCTCACATATTCTAAAATTTCATTGTCGTAACTTAGTAGATATGAACATTTTTTCCGTTACTTAAGAGAATTGACAAAAAATCCGTCAGAAGAATCAATGGTCGATACTACCACAGATACGTATTCGGTCGACATTGGTCGGACTTATTAATCAATGTTAGTTGGGATAATATTAATCGAAATGGTTCATTACTGTGAAATAATGTATGTTGTCAAAATTTAGAAAGGCACTGACGTAGGTTTTTAGGAGAAGGGAACTTAAGCTTCGAACGAAACTTAGGGAAAGCTATGATTAGTTATTTTGAATTTGAAATACAGATTTGTTCATTCATAGTGGCGTTTGTATTTGTATCAGATTGTTCCAGAGTACTGGAAAGGACTCTAGAAGAAGCGCGTGTAAGTTCTTATTGACCTCACGTCAGTGCGTTTCTGAATGTTTGTGTTTTTAAATTGAAGTTGAATGTTTGAGTAAATCCTACTAAAATAATAATTTACCTAATAAGTCCGAAAAATAGGGTTTTTTTGGACGAAAAGACAAAATTCCTGTAAACCTGGAAGTCGGAATCCAAAAAAACCATTTCGGGCGTGTTGCGTACAATATTCTTTTGGCAATCGTGTAGAATAAAAAATTTAGAAAGCTCTGACGTGAGGTCAGATTGCTTTGGCGCTCTTGTTGAGCTACTTGCGAGTAAATATTCAAACCATAACAAATCTATAAGCACTCTGATCAGGTGAACAATAGTCTTTTCTCGTACTATGGGACAATGAATATGAATGAACAAACCTATATCTCAAATTAAAAATAACTACTCATAATTTTTCCCAAGTTTTGTTCGAAGCTATAATTCCCTTTTCCTAAAAACTTATGTCAGTGATTTTCTGAATTTTGACGTATATTATTTCAGCCACCGAGATTGAATTCCATCTCTATGATTTCCCGTTATGAAAAATTTTGATTAATATTAAGCCAACTGACACTGATTATTGAGCCCGGCATTTCGAATCGAATATCGATCTGTGATGGCCATCGTCAAAGAAAATCATCGGGAGGTATGTCATTTCTCTTTTCTCTTGAGTAAATTAAAAAAATGATCATATCTTTAGATGGAAAAGAGCTACGACAATGAAATTTGAGGATAAGTAAAATATCGATCACCTCAATATATTCAAGAATTTTTATTGAAATCCGAAAAATATCTTATGAGATAGTGAGGATTAAAAAATTTTTTTTGGGAATTTTTTTAAAAATTTTCTGCGAAATTTTGCGAGCTGTTTTGTTGCAGCCTCCCCCAACAATATTATTATTTTAAGTATCAATTTGATCGGATGGATATTCTAGTAGTTATTGAGGAAACAAAATTTCAGATGCTCATAACTACTGAACCATCCGACGGATTTGGCCCAATAACGAACTTGACCGAGATATTTGGACAATCAACCTATTCTGAAAATATGAAAACTCTAGCTGATTCCTTTTGGATGCTAGAGAGGATACGGTCGGCCGGACAGACTCAACTTTCGCCACGAATTCTTCATCAGGAAGCCGAATCCAATCGATTGAGACAATTTTCGGCTCGATATTCCAAAATTACAGACATTCGGGCAAAATGATAGGCACTCTGTTCGGGTGAACAAGAGCGCCAAAAATCAATTAGACGATACATTTTTGGCGCTCTTGTTCACCTAACACACTGCCTATAGATTTGCCAAATGTCTGTATTTTTCAGATATTTGGGTGAAAGTGATATCTATGGTTTTGTGAGGGCTTGCTGATGAAGAATCAGAGGTTAAAATCTGTTCTTCCGCACTCTGTTCTCCGTGGACACGATTACGTTCGAACGGAATGAGCTAGAGAGCTGAAATTTTCAGGGTAGGTCGGAGAAATGAATATCTCGATGGAGTTTGTTATCGCGCCAAATTCGTCTAACCATTCAGGAGTTATGAGCGTCGAAAAATTGATTTCCTTTATAACTCCTAGAATATCCATCGGATCAAATTGTAACTTGACATATATCGGAAGTAAGTTGAAACGAATTTCGCAAAAATCAACAAGGTAGAAAATTCTTCAAATATTCCAAAAAAAAAATTTTTAATACTTCATAGCACATAAGAAATCGGACGTAATCGAACGGAAACTTGTGCATGTGTGGACGTTTTTTATTTCTCATATATTCTCGAATTTCATTGTCGTAGCTTCTTTCCATCTGAAGATATGATTATTTTTTCATTCACTTAAGAGAAACGACAAAAAGTCGGTCAGAAATATCTCTGGTCGATGCAATCACAGATACGTATTCGATTGACATAGGTCGGACTTATCAATCAGTGTCAGTTGGGGAAAATTAATCGAAATTTTTCATTACGGTGAAATGAAATACGTCGTCAAAATTCAAATTGAAAAATTTTCAAAGTTATATCTATTGAAATGTTGATAAGAAGAAAATCAATAATACATGATGGAAAAAGGCCAAATATCCTACTATTCAAACATTCTACAAGATGTCCATGATCGAAAATATTTGGTCATCAACTTGTGTAATTTGTGGCATGATGATGTGATGAGGGTTTTAACAGGAACTCTTTGTTGAGGAGCATTTGAAAGTGCTTTTCCATTTCATTGGCGAAGCGACTCACTGTAATTGCTCAATTAACGGTAATGTATTATCCCTGTATACAAGTAAAAACGAGAACATATCATTGTGTTTTTAGAGAAAGCCATTACAATGTGGTAATGAATGCATTTAAGGCTAACCAATGAAACTGGATGCAAAACGATCTGAATATTTATAGTTCAGTGGTTGCAATTACACTTCAGTAATCATTTTTGGCTTTAATCAGTGAATACACAATCCTGCTTAAAAATTAAATATTTTGCAACAGTTACGCTTACCAAATTTCTCCTTCACTTTTCTGTGAAAAATTTTCATTTCACAAAATATTCAGTCATATTTCGAATTTTTTATGAGGCCGATAAATTCAAATTGAAAACAGAGCAAGTAAATAAACAATTATATGGCCTCCTCATAATTTTACTCATTTTCAAAACGAAACTCAGAAAAATTTATTTATGAGGTTAATAAGATACAAATGAATATTATAGATTACTTCCCTTTTCACAATGAAAATGTTTATAAAAGCACTGACGTGACATTAGGAGCTTTTGCGCTCTTTTCTAGAGTCTTTTCCTGTACTCTGGAGCTAATACAACCGCCACGATGAATGAACAAACCGATATCTCAAATTGAAACTAACTAATAACAGTTTTTCCTAAGTTTTGTTCGAAGCTCAAATTCCCTTCTAAGAACCAATCAAAAGGAGACATATAAACTTCAACGAGATCAATTTAGAATACCTTTCTCTCACAAAGCTCTTGTCCTTTGAAATATCTCATATATTCAAGTCAAAACTAGAAATATCTTGAATTAAAAACTAACAGTTTTCCTTCAGTTTTATTTCAGCCACAAAAATGTTCCATTGCACTACTTCAAAATGTTATAACTTGAATGCAAATGGCAACATAATCAAGAAAATTTATCTATCGGTAAACAAGGTCTTCTTTCTTCATCAAATCAGAATTTCGGAAAGACAAACATTTTCAGAACTTGAATTCCCAACATATTGTAACAAAACCGAATATGAACCTTTTAATGACTACTACGACAACAGAGGAGTTCCGCTTCATGCGCCGACAAAGGGATCAAGAAAGCGGTAAAGGGACCGCTCGCCTTAAAGCTGTCACATAAAAAAACGATTAATGGTGGCATATTTATGGGACATAAAAGAGGCCGCTACGATTGTTCTGGAATGTGAAGCATCTTTCTGGTAACTTCTAGAAAACAGCGCCGGATATAAATGACTGAAGCCGATTCATGGATTCATTCATGGATAGAACTTGCCGACGAATAAACAGGTGTTCCTAGTGAAATTCTGTAGATAAATTGTGTATATAAATTATTGATAATTGTTAGTTAAGTGTGAATATAAATTAGTTTAAAGAAGGACTTGTATTGTTTTTCTATTTCGCTGAGGAAAAACGTAACAATATTTCACATTAAATGAACCATTTCTATTGATTTTCCACCAACTGAAACTGAATTATTAAGGCCAACCAATGTTAATCGAATGCGCGTCTGTGAAAGCATTGAGCATTGAAATTTCTGACAGATAATTTGGGAATTTTTCTATATGTTTGAGGGGAATGGGGATTTGCCAGAATATGAGTAATTTCTTGTTTTCGTATTAGACGACCTCCCCAAAGTTTCAATGAGCCAAGAGTTGACATGGAACGTAAATGACTTAATTAATTAACATTAACTTTGACTTTACCGATTACTTGTCCTTTTGTAAGTGAAAAAATTATTATACCCTCTGGTGGAAGAAAACTACCACAATGAAATTTGAGGATATGTGAAATATCCATAACGTCCATACATGCAGAAATTTTTTTTTAAAACGTTGGATATCTTAGGAAATATAAAAAAAATTTTTTTTGGGAATTACCTATTCTAAAAAAAATTTTACCTTGTTGATTTCTGCGAAATTTTGTGAGCTGATTTTCTTCAACGTGATTTAAAATTTTTCCAAGTAACAATTAGATCCGATGGATATTCTAGAGGAAATAAATTTCAGATGCTCATAAATTCCTGAATCATTGGACGTATTTGGCCCAATACTCATAAAGAACTTGACCGAGATATTTGGACAGCTAAGTTATTCTGAAATATGAAAACTCTAGCTCGTATCTTTCGGAAGATGATAGAGAGTATATGGCCAGACGGACATACTCAAGTTTGACCCCTTGCTGTTCTTCAGGAAACTCCTTATGAGGTGCCGCTTTAACCCCTCAAAATTGAATACGGGATAGGGGTTAAATGATATTTCATTTGAAGTGTTAAAACTTCTTAACAACATCGTTCAAGAAACTTAATTTTAAAGTGTATGCATGACATTAACGACCAATAAAAATGTCATATTTTAAGAGCAGCGAAAAAGCAGCTTGGAATCCTATAGCAACATCTGGACTCATACTCTGGAATGTTCCCGAAGCGCCATCATGATATATAAACATTTGTGAAGCTACAGGGAGGATAGTTGATTGTACAACTTGCTAACAGCACGTGTATAAATGTATAAAAGTGATGTCAATGAATTAGTTGAATTAGGACTTGTTATTTTGCAATATTGTTTAGGAAAAAAGTTACAACAGACACTAAACCACCCTTCTCTTTCCCCGAGTATCAACGCCACCTGGAAAAAGGCTGCAGAGCCCGATCATCTCTCTCTCACTCTCTCTCGTTCTCTCTCTCTCCCTCTCTCTCTCTGCGTTCTCGGTCTCTGTCTTCTCTTTCAAGTATGCTTGGGATAATTTTCGACATCTCCGGTAATTCTCCTATCTCATGCATCAAATTTTCTCTTTCAACATTCTATCTATTGTAGTCATAAAACACATGTTCGGGCCCATCTTGTTCGCAGATTGCACATTGGTCCTCCTCTGTTTTGCCGATACTTTTGGTGAAAGTGCCAAATGAGCCATGGCCCGTGAGGAACTGGGTGAAATGATAATTGGTCCTTCGATGTTTACTTTCAACCCAGGATTTGATATTTGGAATTAATTTTCGTGTCCATACTGCCGTAATTCCCTCTCGAGACCATCTCTGCTGTCACTTTCTCAGTGATCTTGATCGGGAAATCCTTTGGTTTCTGGCCAGGCAACTACCGACTGTATACAGAAAGCAGACTTCTTCTATCACGATGTCAATTGGCATGAATCCTGCTGCTTCTGCCGACACCGTCCGGTATGCTGAGCATACTCTTAGCAGAGGTTTCCTTTGTAGTGAGATCAGAGATTTTCTATGTTTTTTACACTTAACTCTGCTTTCCACGTTGGTGCAGCGTAAACTATCCTGAAATTTCCTTGAAATCATACGGTACTAATTTGCGTAAATTGCCTATATATCAGCAAGTTTTTGACCGATTCAAATCTAGCTTGATTAAATTAGAAA
>JARTUT010001166.1:0-17689 GCA_030674115.1 Micraspis discolor
CCTCCAACGGGTATTATTTTATGATTGTATGGAATGTCTTCTCTGACATAAACAATAACGCCGTCATTCTTATTGTAGTTTCCATCGCTATACACACAAGTGAACCCAGCTATCTTAAACAGTTCCAAGTCAGGAACTCTGAAAGATCTGGTCAAAACTATCATCTGAAAACTTCCGGAATATTCCCCAAGTAATAGCTTCAACTCATCCAAATTTTTTTCCACACTCCGTGTTACTGCAACTCGTTATTGTTAGTTAAGTTCATTTATTTTCTGTTCCAAAATGCTTGTTCGTTTCGTGCGGCCCACGTATGTTCATTTCTTTTCTATGGACGTATATTTACGTATGGACATATGTTGGAGCATATGACAGTGCCAGACGAAGGAAGTACGAAGCAGTAGTAATTCGAATACACACGTCGACGCTCGTTCGATGCAGTGCAAGACTTTTCTTCGTTTCTTCGAATTTTCTCGTTAATTCTACAAGTTCGAACGCCAGTGAAAAGGTGACTATTTCTCGCTCGTGAGTGACACATTGATTCAGCCGTGCTGTGAAACCAGGTACGCAAAAGTCGATACTCCAACATTTCGTATTTTCTTTTCAGTCATTTTTCTCACCGGAATTTCATTATTAATTTCTCTTTCTTTTTCGTTTAATTTCAAAGGCCGTGTCGTGCCACTTTGGTCCTTCTTGAGCCGCATATTTTCGAACCGCGTTTTCAAAATTATTGCGATCAAGCATTACAAAATTTTTTTCATTTCGTTTTTTTCATTTGCATTTATTTCATTCGGTCAATGTTCATCTAACCTCAAAAACTTGACAAGATATCGAACACATTCATAAATTCTTTAATTGCTGATATTTCTGCGCATGTTGGAGAATTTGGCTTTCATTTTCGGAACATAGACAACTCTTCGTTTGTTTTTCTCATCTATGCTCATAACCTTGATTCAAAACATAAACAAAGATTGACATTCTTGTTTTTTGTTTATTTACATTTCATTATTTTCATTTGTTTATTTTCAACTCGATTTTCAATTTAATAGATTCAATCTTAATTATTTGCTTTATTAATTAATTTCGTTCTTTTCAATCGGTTAGTCTATTTGCTCTTTTTCGAAATTACTCAAAACCAAAATTCATATTGTTTTTCTGCAGTATACCTTGAATAATAATAATGGCGACAAAATTGAAACAACTCAAAGCTCGTCGTCAAATTGTTATTGATGATCTCGAGGAAATTCTCAATTTAGCACAATTCGCTGTCACTGATGAGGAGTTTACATGTAAGATTCAAATTAAGATGTGAAATACTTGACGATATTCTCGTGGACTTTCAAAATTTACATACGTCTATTGTCTCTATGATAGTATCTTCCGAAGAACCAGAGTTGAACACTGAGAAGGTTATTCGAACAACCTTTATGGATAATTATTACACCATCAGAACAACTTATGTTAATTTATTTCTGTAGTAAACATTCCAGTAAAAACCAAGAAAGTTGCTCTATTAGTTCGCCAAATGTTAAACTTCCAAAGATAGTATTGCCCATTTTCAATGGGAATTATAAAGTGGCCTACTTTTTTTCGATATGTTCCAAAGTTTGGTACATGAAAATTCTAACTTGAGTCAAATAGAAAAGTTTCAATACCTCCTTAGTTCACTTTCTTCTCATGCTTTAAATTTAGTTAAAGGGTTTCCATTGACTGCTGAAATTTGAAAGCGCTTTTCAGACATTGGCGGAAAGATATCAAAATAAAAGACTTCTCGCTAATACGTGTTGGAAGGAAATCTGTAATGTTCCAAAGCTACAGGGTGATTCAGCTAAAGACCTTAGGCGAATTCTAGAAGTTTTATGGAAAACTTATCAGTATTAAGGAATTTAGGTTTACTCGTTGACCAGTGGGACTTTGTTTTATTTCACATTCTCATTCAGAAATTAGATTCAGCAACGATCAAACGTTTTGAATTACAAGAATGTTCAACAGATATTCCGTCGTTTGTCAATTTGCGAAATTTCCTGACAAATCAGTGTATAGCCTTGGAGGCAGTAGCTCTTTCTCTTCCGTCGAAAACTCATTCAGTTGCGAATTCTCCAGTTTGAAATCTAGTTCTCTTTCAATGAATAAAAGAAATTCGACTCTTCTCGTTCAAACGGAAACTGAATCATTCAAGAAACGTTTAACCTGTAATTATTGCAAGTTAGCTCATAATATTTACAAATGTCCATCATTTTGGAACAAACTGTTCAAGATCGGTTCAAGATTGTGAAGAACAAAAATTGGTGTATCAATTGCCTCCATTCTGGACATAAGATTAACAATTGTTCTTCAAGGTCAAATTGTCGTACTTGCCACGCAAAGCATCATACCCTGTTGCACATGCGCAATGTGTGGAGAATGATTCTTCATCGGAGACGTTTCATTTCAATGCTGCAAATTCATCGGATTCAGGCTCAGCTCAAGTTTTAACCAATGTTTCTTCAAATTCTACCGTTCTCTTGGCAACCGCTGAGGTCGAAATTCGTGATGCTTGGGGTAGATATCAGAAGGTTCGAGTTCTGTTAGATGGAGGCTCTCAAATAAATATTATAACTCAATCGTGTGTAAATAGATTAGGCTTGAAAATTTGTGAAGCTTCATTTTCGATAAATGGAATTTGTGAAAGCTCATCTTCTGCTAATTGCAGCACTGAATGTACTATTCGTCCATCAGGTCAAATAAATCCATCTTTTACATTCGACGCCGTCGTGATTCCGAAGATTTGTGCGGAAATGCCGAGTTCTTTCGTAAATTATTCGTTTTTGGAATTGTGTCCATAACAAGAAGTTAGCAGATCGAACTTTTCCATTCCGAAATCAATAGACCTTCTCTCTCGGGCGGATATATTCTCTTTAATAATTCGACCGGGTCGTATCGAGGGTAACGGTTTGGAACCAACAGCACTTGAGACAGTGTTTGGTTGGGTTTTCATGGGAAAGATTCAATCACCTAACATATCAGTTAACAATTTTCATTTGTCATTGTCTGAATCAGGTTTAAACTCCTCGTTGAAAAGATTTTGGGAACTTGAAGAAGTTTCAGAGAATGTTATTGTATCACCAGAAGATCAATTTTGTGAGAACTTATACACTCAGAACTATTCTAGAAATACATCTGGACGGTACACTGTGGCATTACCATTTAAACCTGATCAGTCAACACTTTCTTTCGGTGACACATATTCTCTCGCACTACGTCGTTTTTATCCCTTGAACGTAAACTTATTAAAAACCAGAATATATACCGGGAATACTCTACTTTCATGCAGGAATATTTAGAAAAAGATCATATGTCATTAATTTCTACGAGTTCGGATTATGAAAATACTTTTTATATCCTCACCATTGTATAATCAAACCAAACAGTCCATCCACAGAGTTGAGGTTGTTTTCGATGCGTCAGCTCATGTACCCAGTCATTTATCTTTAAATGATGCTCTATTGATAGGTCCTAAATTACAAAAGGATATTATTGCCATTTTGATGAACTTTCGTGTTCATCGGTTCGTTTTCACAGCTGATATCAAACAAATGTATCGTCAAATATTAGTTCAAAAATCACATCGAAACTTTCAAAGAATATTGTGGCGGTTTTCTCCATCGGAACCCATAAAAACTTATCAGCTGAATACCGTTACGTACGGAGTTGCACCAGCACCTTTTCTTGCCCTTCGAACTTTGGCACAGTTGGCCAAGGATGAGGAAGCTCGTTTTCCGAAAGCATCAAAATTTTGCTCACAGACATTTATGTCGATGATGTCGTTACAGGTTGTGATGATTTGGAAGACGCAAAAAACGTTGCAAAAGGAACTGATTTCCTTATTGAATTGTGGTGGTTTTGAGCTCCGAAAATGGAGTAGTAACAGTTCTCAATTACTCTCAACTATACCTCTAGATCATCAATATCACCATTCTTTGGAGTTTGATATAGATCCGATAGTCAAAATTCTCGGTTTGAGGTGGTTTCCTTCGTCGGACGAAATTTTCTTATTTTGCGGAAACTACTGTTCAGGTATGTACCAAACGTACCATACTTTCAGAACTTTCTCGAATTTTCGACCCTTTGGGGTTCCTTTCTCCATTTACTTTTCTTGCTAAACATTTGATCCAGCATCTTTGGACATTAGGTTTGCAGTGGGATGATACACTTCCAGACGATGTTAGCCGTCGCTGGAATCAGTGTAAATCGAATTAACCGAATTGGGTAGATTAAAGATACCTCGGAAACTTGCATCGAAATCATTTTATCGTTGCGAACTTCATGGTTTCGGAGATAGTAGTGAGCGTGGCTACGCAGCCGTGGTATATTTCAAGTTTTTCAATTTTGACGGCTCCATTGACATCTCTTTCGTAGGTGGTAAATCAAAGGTCTCCCCATTGAAGAGAATTTCACTTCCAAGACTGGAATTGTGTGCTTGTCTCTTATTATCAAAACTCATTAATGTGGTTTCCTCTGTTTACCAATCAGCCTTCACAATAGATGACATTTTTGCTTGGTCTGATTCAATGGTAGCTCTAACATGGATTAAGTCTTCTCCTCATCGATGGAAGACATTTGTAAGCAATCGTACTACTCAAATTCAGGACTTAGTTTCAACAGAAAATTGGTATCATGTTCAATCGAAAGACAATCCAGCTGATTGTACTTCACGCGGCTTAACGCCAACCGAACTGTTGAACTGCTCTTTCTGGTGGACAGGCCCTGACTGGCTTCGTTCCAAACATCTCACCTTCGCAAATGATGAAATAGAGAATTCTCTTCATCTTGTACAAACAGAAGAGCGTCACCTCTCTTTGTCAACTTTCATTTCTCTATCGTTTGTTGATGATTTGCTCTCCAGGTATTCCTCTCTGTCCAAGGTTCAAAGGGTGGTAGCTTACATTTTCAGATTCGTTAACTTCATATAAAGAACTCTAAAGCTCCTAAGATATATAGATTTTCCGCAGTTCATCTCAAAGATGCACTTTTTCTTCATTATAAAGCAGGTTCAACGGGTTGTGTTCAAGGAACAGATCGATAATCTCATCTCGGGAAATCCCATATCTAAATCACTTCGAAAATTGAATCCATTTATTGGAGAAGACGGTGTTCTCAGGGTGGGCGGTCGTCTGTCTTTTTCTGGTCTGGCCTATGATCACAAACACCCAGCTTTGCTTCCTTCATCTCATCGACTTACTGAGCTCCTTATTCAGCATTTCCATAAAATATATCTGCATCCAGGTGCTCAGACTTTACAGTTCCTTCTATCTCAACAGGTCTGGATATTATCAGCCAGACGAGCTATAAACAAAGTTATTTCTCGCTGTAACACGTGTTTCAAGGTAAATCCCAAAATGTCTCAACCTCTCATGGGTAATTTGCCACCCTTGAGAATTAATTAGCTCAAACCCTTTCAATGCGTCGGAGTAGATTATGGTGGCCCATACTTCATAACTATGTCTAGGTCTCGTGGCTCCACATCGTTAAAGGCGTGTATATGTCTCTTTGTATGTTTCACAACGAAGGCATTGCATTTGGAGTTAGTGTCAGATTTAACTTCCGATGCTTTTCTTGCTGCATTGCGTCGTTTTATTGCTCGAAGGGGTAGATGTAACCACATCTTTAGTGATGGTGGAACAAATTTCAGGGAGCTTATCAGGAGCTTTCGAGATATATGCAGGGCGCTGTGTTGGAAGAGAAAATTGAGTGGGGTTTCAATCCGCCTTCTAGTCCTCATTTTGGGGTCTTTGGGAGTCTGGTATAAAATCTGTCAAATCCCATTTATTGAGAGTAATCGGTCATCAACTCCTGACATATGAGGAGTTTATACAGTCCTCACACAGATTGAATCTGTGCTCAATTCTCGCCCTTTATGTCCGCTTAGTAATGACCAGAATGACATATCTGCACTGACACCAGGACATTTTCTTACTTTGGCTCCATTAACTGCTATTCCTGAACCAGATTTATCTCACCTATCTATCGGTCGATTATCGCGTTGGCAGCTTTTAACTCGTATCCATCAGGATTTTTGGAAAAGATGGAATTTAGAATACCTGAACACACTGCAACAACGAAAAAGTGGTTCAATAGTAACTCGCCTCCTTATTCAATAGGTGCACTCGTCTTGATAAAGATGATCAACTCCCTCCATTGCGCTGGCGACTTGGACGCATTGAGAAATTGCATCCTGGCGCTGATAAAATAGCTAGAGTAGCTACTGTTCGGACTACTCAAGGTGTACTGCAGAGATCAGTGGTTAAATTATGTCCATTACCTCTCCAATAGTTATGACATATGTTGATGTATATATGTATATATTTTTTTCGCTTTATGTTCGATATCTTCTCAATTTTTTATTTGCTTTGTTTCATAAAATATTCTATTTTAGGTGGGCGGTTATGTTACTGCAACTCGTTATTGTTAGTTAAGTTCATTTATTTTCTGTTCCAAAATGCTTGTTCGTTTCGTGCGGCCCACGTATGTTCATTTCTTTCTCTATGGACGTATATTTACGTATGGACATATGTTGGAGCATATGACAGTGCCAGACGAAGGAAGTACGAAGCAGTAGTAATTCGAATACACACGTCGACGCTCGTTCGATGCAGTGCAAGACTTTTCTTCGTTTCTTCGAATTTTCTCGTTAATTCTACAAGTTCGAACGCCAGTGAAAAGGTGACTATTTCTCGCTCGTGAGTGACCCATTGATTCAGCCGTGCTGTGAAACCAGGTACGCAAAAGTCGATACTCCAACATTTCGTATTTTCTTTTCGAGTCATTTTTTCTCACCGGAATTTCATTATTAATTTCTCTTTCTTTTTCGTTTAATTTCAAAGGCCGTGTCGTGCCACTCCGTATATTATTATGCAATATCTTGAAATTATCTCTTTCACCTTCACAATTATTCAAATCCCCAACGTGTTCCAAATATTCAGTTTTATGCGTTATCTCATGAAATCCCTCAGAAACTGATCCATATCGAAAAAATGTAAAATAAAAAATAACCTACAACGCAATAATTTCAAATCAACAATATCATCGAATAGAAAGTTTTCGATTTTCCCGGTGGCAGCAACGGACAAACACAAAAAAAAAAACAAAAACTTTAGAAAAACTTCAACTCAGTGCTGTATTAACCACCCTTCTTGCTCCTGGTTGCCGTGTTTCCGCTCTCCGAGTCTTTCCTGCTATCCCCGTGATCTCGTTTTCCCAGCTCCTCAAAGTCCTTAATTTTGTTCGGTACCAGATTTGGTGTTGAAATCACCTCGGCTATCCTGGGGTTTTCACCTTCTAGCAAATATTCGTGCTTGGAAAACGTTGGTTCGTGCGACGATATGTGGGTTGGACTCTCAGGAACAGCTACCGATTCCAGGGTTTTTCATCTGAGGAATGGATTCCTCTGTTGTGTACTTAAATATATTTGGACACTGACCTGAGTCTTCTATGCGTTTAAGCTGTTCTATGGTGTATTCTTCACCGTTGACGTACAGGCATTTAGATCGTATAAATGCTTTATGCTTATTATTTTGCCTCGGCCAATTTTGTCTCAGCAACTTGAAATTTTCATGAGCTTCCTCGCATAGGCCTTCGTTGATATAGACTCTGGTACCTCTTAGTTTCGACCTATTTTTAACCACTTTTGATTTGGCCAGGTAAGATAAGAATTCAATTTTTATCACTGATTTTTTCTTATTGAGACTGAATATATTGTTTACTTCAAACTCAACCAAGTTTATATTCAGGAGAGAATTCAGTTGAGCAATCACGGAACCTACCAGGTCTGCGCTGTCTAGAACTAATCCGGTTACTATAATATTGTTCTTAATAGAGTTTTGTTTAATTTTGTGTATCTCGCCCTCAACCTTACTGACCCTCTCTTCACAATATAGTAATCTTCCTGTCGTGTTCGATCCAATCTCCCTGATTTCCTCCCTCAGTTTCGCCAGTTCTTCCCTAATTGTAGACGTCTGGTTTGCAAATTCATCTCTTAGGAACCTCGTTAAATCTGAGCTCATTGCCATACCCCCTCGACAATTTACGATTGTATATATTCAATTGCACTGCACTGGTGAATAAGGAAATAAAAATCAAAGGACACTTTTCACAACGGCCGGGCCGATAGCCGGTGACTAACAGACAAACAAGAGGGCCGCAGGAAAACAAATACAATGTTAAAAAGGTGGGAAAGGTATCACCAGTGCTCAGAATCACCCAAAGTCACAAATCTAATACAGTTAATGCAAGAGCAAAATGACCGTACCCGTACAACAAGACAATCGAGTCACAGCCGCTGAAGATAAGACGATTAATTTGGATGTTACACACGTGTCCTCGCAGACGGCGAGAACCGAAAATGTATTTAAATTTCGGCAAAACAATGACTTTAATTGTCTCCGAATTCAATTAATCACATATTTCCCTCAATTTCTAATATCGAAAGGAACCATGGAATACTTGCCATTGTCCTGTCCAATTGGGAAATCAAAATGATCAATGATTATAACATCAAAAAACACAATTCATTGGGAGACACCGCAAACACACGTTGTACATTTCACGTATCAATGATATACATTATTTGATGAAATTCAAACAATTTCTCGAATTGTGATGAAATATATTTACAAGATGATATTATTAACATCAATTATGTATGGACAAATAGTATGTATGTACAACTTTCACATTGAATATTTTCATGAATGACCAATAATAAATGAGGTGATACCTTATGCTACTTAATCTTTCAATGCAACACCTATCTTGATATCAATTATTCCACTATATTCTGAAATTGTCTCCAAGCAAGAATATGGAAGATACTGTCCAAAATGCTGGTAAAGTAGAGAGAGCCGACGATTGCCTATTTAAAATATCTTGTGCTGCGCCCACTCGTTTCCTCATTTCATATTTATAATCTGGTACCATCACTTCCGTTAATTCCGTCAAGCCTTTTGAAATTGATTGATTTCTCAAGTATTTCACAACCTGATGACTTTTACGACACAGAATATCGTAATAGGTGATATTCGATTCTTCATGTATCCTCATAAGCTTAAGGCGATCCATATGTCTTTCATAAATGCGTGAAAAACCAACCAGAATATCTTTCGAAGCCAACGAGTTCAGGAAATCCCCAAATATTTTTTCCCCACGATGGCTTCTCAGTACAAGGTGTTTAATATAAACTTCTTTTACAGCTATCGAAGTATGAGATTCGAGTATTTCAATAAATAGCACATCAATGGGCCTAGTTCCGAATGCATCTTCAGCATGAACATCGGCGCCATGGGAAAGTAAAAAATCAACTAGTTCAGATTTATTAGAATTATTAGCATAATGCAGTGCTGTTCCTCTGCTGAAATCGTCCGAGTGGAGATTAATCTGAACACCATTTTTCAGAAAAAGATCGGCAAGGTATACAATTGTTTTTTCATTTGTGCGATTAAAGAGTAGTGATAGGAGATGTAAGCAGTTATATCCGAAATCATTTAATGCATTTGGATCTAGGCCTTTTTCTATCAATCCGTGTATAAGCTCAATATTTTCTGGACACTGATGTACGAACATATGTAGAATTGAGTTATCATCAACACTGTCAAGTTGAAAATCAAATTTAAACAATTCCTTTAAACAGTTTTCCATATCCTTTGAATATTGGAGCATGTCGATGGGTTTAAAGCTGCACCCATGAGCCTTTTTTTTCAAATCTGCACCATGCTTGATCAAGACGGATATAAGTTCAAAGTGTCCATCCCAAATAGCGTAATGTAGGGCACTCATTCCACTAAGGTCTTCTGAGTAATTAACGTCTGCGCCTTTATTAAGGAGTTTTACAACTTCTGACTCGTTTTTTTCCCTGACTGCTTGAAGGAAGCTGTCATTCAACTCCTTTTTTTCCTTGTCTTCTTGCGATAATGCAACCTATGGAGAAGAAGGATTATTTTCTTTATTTATATAAATAAATGAAAAGTTTGGATATCTACATAAACGTATGGATTTGCTGCACCAGGAAAATACTGAGATACAAAAACAATGAATTAAAAATATTTCTTCTCCTACTGTATTTGATATAATTTGATAAATAAGAAAATATTTATGAATAATATTCGATAGCCACAATTAATATTCACTTTGTTTAGTCTTGTATATATTTTAAGAACCTCTTCGTTCAAAATCAATCAAAGTTACCGAATACTGTTGTTGAATACTGACGTGTGTTGCTGTGCTCCTCCAATTTTTGAAATTTTCCGAAGTTATTGTTGCTTCTGCACCTAACAAGGTAGAGAGTATATTCCTATTGAGTTTACTTACATTTTCTCACTTCTTGAGAGGGATCGATATTTTTTTTTGAAAGATTTTCATCAGTTTTTCTTTTGTTTACATTGGCCGGTTGACGGCGCGTGAAATTAGTAGGCGGTTCGTTGTCATCGCTGCGCGTGGAGAGTACGACTGGCTCATCTGATTATTATTGACGGTGTAGGCTACGCTGATCCTCGATCCTTAGCGCATTGCTTTTCGGTTGCTAGACGTGGTGTGCTACAGTGATCCTCGATCCTCTTTGTATTGTTTTCCGTTACGGGACGGGGTGTTACGTTGATCCTTGATCCTTCACATCCTACTTTCCAATATCCGTGGCCCTCCACATTTCTGTGTAAGACTTTCTTAGAGGCCCAAGAAAGTGAAGAGTCCCTAATTGTATTCCTTCTCTAATCCTCAGGCGCGGTGTTCGAGATGGCTCGTTCTTGTTCCGTTTGTGTTAAATCTATCTCAGCGAACCAGAAATATATGTCGTGTTCGAAATGCAGCAGGGATTTTCACTTGGGCTGTGTTAACCAATCTGATGGGGATCGTAATAATTTGAAGGGAACCACTAACGTGTGGTATTGCTCTGCTTGTACAACGAACGAGCGTATTTTGCGTAGTAACTCGGTGAGTGGGCGCTCGGTCGCACCGTCTCCTTCGAGACTCTCCTCTTCACAGGTACCATCTGATGATCCTTTAACTATCCATTTCAACATGTTGATGGAGCGGATGTTGGATTTATCGTCGAGTTTTGGTCGGATTGAGAAAAGACAGAATGAGTTGCTCGAGCAGCTTACGGCATGTACGGAGACTCTGACTCAACATTCCATCACCCTAGCCGACCATGAGTCAGCCCTTGCCTTTCAGCGTTCTCAAATCGAGTTGATCCAGCGAGATCATACAGCTCTGACGGAGAGGATATCTGAGTGCGTTGAAGATGTTGTCTTTGAAATTAAGGAGAGAGAGCAGAGGGCAAAGAATGTTCTGATCTACAATGTGAAGGAGAGCACTGACCCTAATCTCCAGGCCAGAATAGAGCACGATAAGACCATGGTTCAGACTATCCTGGAACCTCTTAAACTGAAGGCGGAGGAAGTTGTCAGGGTGACTCGAATTGGCAAAAAGGGTACCAGGGACAGACCAACAAAAAATATTTTTTCTAAACAGGATACCGCGTTTCAAGTGCTCAAGCAGAAATCTGTTATTCTGCAGCGGTGTGATCAAGGGTTATCTATCAGTGCTGATCAAACCCCTTGCCAGAGAGCTTACTTGGCGGAATTGAGGGGGCAGCTGGAGCAGAGACAAAGACTGGAGAGAAGGACCTCACCATTAAATATTTGGGTGGTAAGCCTTCCATAGTTAGTCACAAACAAGTTTCTCGAAAAACTAAGTGCCCCCTAACGATTTCTGTGTTTATTATCAAAATGTTGGCGGAATGAAGACCAAGCTAAGCATGAATTTTATCACATGCTTCTGCATAGTTCCTACGATGCCGTCGTTTTGAGTGAAACTTGGTTAAATTCGTGTGTTCTGGACTCAGAGTTATGCCCGTCCAATTATGTCGTGTTTAGAAATGATAGAAATTCTAAAAATAGTGTTAAAAGTGAGGGGTGGTGTGTTGATACTCGTTCGTGCTGATGTCTGCGCTGAGATTGTGGTTAACTCTTTGATAATGTTGAACATCTATTTGTAAAGATAACAACTCCTTCATCGAGATTTATCCTTGGTGGTGTATATATACCCCCACGATGCGATGAGTTAGTTTACCTTTCGCACGGGCTTGCGATGGAGGAGATCTCCCTTGCGTTACCCGATACACCTATCTATGTTTGTGGGGACTATAATTCACCTGACGCCGGATGGAGGGATCAGACCTTCGTTTTGTGTGAGGACGGAGCTTCGGCGCGACCTCTTCGTGATTCTTTGAATTTTTTAAGACTAACACAGGTCAACCACAATCCGAATGGTCGTGGTGTGTTCTTGGACCTTGTATATGCACACGAGGCCACTACCGAGGTTTCGTTGGCCTCCCATCCTCTCAGGTTCCTGGGATTCATCATGATGCAATCAATTTGTTGTTGTTTCTGGGAACGTCGAAAATGATTTTTGCCTTATGAGGATGTTACCTACGATTTTCGGATAGACGACTACGATGCTCTTAATGCTTACCTGTCCTCTTGCAGCTGGAATTTCGACGGGCTTGAAGCGAATGAGGCCACCTCGTTATTTTATGCATGTCTATATGATGGCATTTCTCGTTTCATTCCACGTAAAATAACTAAAAATTGTAATTTTCCCAGATGGTTCAATACAACTTTGAGGAGATTGATCAGTAGAAAGAAGAAGGCACACAAAAAATACATCGCTACGAAGGATGGATCAGACTACCTGGCATTTTGTCAATTACGTACCGAATGTAAATCTCTTAATCGTGCTCTGTTTGAAACATACATTAGTAATATTGAGCGCAGTATACGATCAGATCCACAGTCCTTCTGGAAATATGTTAACCAGCGGAAGAAAAGTTCTGGCCTTCCTAATAATATGTCTTATAACGGTACATGTAGCTCCGATGGTGCTGAAACTGTGAATCTTTTCGCTGATTTTTCTCTAGTGTTTGTAAAAGGATTGTGTAGTACCTCCAAATATAAGGTATCCTCAAACTGTGAACTTGTCCAGGTGCGAATTTTCAAGTGTCGAAGTTTTTGAGATAATTGAGGGGCTCAAGCCTAAGCTGTCGGTCGGAACTGACGGTGTACCTGTTTACGTACTCAAGAGATGTGTTTGTGCTCTTTCCACTCCTATCAGCAGTCTGTTCAATGTCTCATTGAAGCAGGGTATATTTCCCGAATTTTGGAAAAGCAGCTTCATCATACCGATCTTTAAATCAGGAACAAAATCTGAGGTATCTAACTACAGGGGGATTTCCATTCAATCGGTTATGCCCAAGATGTTGGACAGTTTGGTGTGTAGTTACATGACCTGGCACTGTGATGCCCTTCTGTCTGACGAACAGCATGGATTCAGGCGTGGGAGGTCTACCCTGTCCAATCTTTTGGTGTACCTCGAGGATATAGTCAGCTGCTTGGAGGAGGGACGCCAGGTGGACGCAGTTTACACCGATTTTTCCAAGGCGTTTGACACAGTGAACCATAATCTTATGCTGGCCAAGCTGGAGGCCTTTGGAATATCTGGTTCCCTACTAACTCATCGAGGTTACTTCGGGGGTTCCCCAAGGTAGCTATTTGGGGCCTATACTTTTTAGTTTGTTCATCAATGATGTTAAGGGCTGCCTCAATTCGAACTTTTTGATTTTTGCGGATGATTTGAAATTATACCAGCCTGTGAATTCTGTGGCCGATTGCCTTCATCTTCAGGAACAGATTGATAGCTTTCACAGATGGTCAACTTCTAACTACCTTAGTGTTAACATCAATAAGTGTAGCATAATATCATTTCACAAAGCGTATTACACCTTTCCAGCACAGTTATAGGTTGAACGATATTGAGTTGACTAGGCATAGTTGTGTTCGCGACCTTGGTATTTTACTCGATTGGAATTTGAATTTTAAGGAGCAAGTTCAAAGTGTATGTGCGAGGGGTTATCGGTCACTCGGTTTTATAATCCGAAACTCATCTCTCTTCAGTTCTGACACCGTGAGCTTTTGTACACCTCTTTATGTAGGCCCATTCTGGAATATGCTTCTAGTGCGTGGGCTCCGTTTTACCAGTGTGACATTGACAGCTTGAGAGGGTTCAGCGCAGATTCGTGCGTCATCTGGCCTTCAGGTTGGTTTTCGCAGAGGGAGTGTTGAGGCTGCCAGTCTATCATCTAGTTTGGACACCCTACGTGGTAGACGCCGCCGGATGGACTTGTCCAACCTCTATAAAATTTTGAATGGCAGCATGAGCTGTCCCAGACATCTATCTGCAATAAACTTTAATCTGCCTTCGAGGATCACGAGACATACTCCTTCTTTTACATTCACACACATAGAACTAATTACGCTACCAACTCGTTCCTCAATAGAAGCATGGTTGAGGCGAATGCTCTGAGTCCCAGTTTGGATTTCTTCTCGGGCTCACTTTTTTCATTTAACGCAAGGTTGAGGCACATCAGTAGAGATTTTTGAGACATTGTGATGGTCTTTATCATTATTGTTGTTTATTGCTGTTTGTTTTATTGGCTTGTTTATTGTACTTGTAAGACTCGTGCTATGAAGACATATAGTCAAGTAGTATGGTTTCATCTTTAATTTGATTTTGTTATTTAAAAGGGGTTATCCCGTATACTCTTGTTTCTATTATTATATTATATGTAACTAGTAAGCGGGTAGATCAATAGGCCCGTAGATCCATAGGCCAGTAGTTCAATTGGCCCATGGATCAATATAGACCATAGATCAATATAGACCGCAGATCAATAGGGCCCATACATCAATGAAGCGCGCAGAAACACGAAACACGTCAAATTACCCGTTGAAAGTGAAAAAGCTAGAAAGAACTGGAAAAAACACGGAGAAACGCGAAAAAACACGAAGGAATCCGAAGAAACACGAAAGAAACCGAAGTTATACGAAAGAAACCGAAATTACACGAAACAACGCGAGAAAACACAAAAAAACACCAAGTAACACAAAAAATCTAAAGGAACCTGAAAAAAACCCGAAACACAAAAGTACTTGTAAATTGCACACCCCGTATATCACCCGACCGTAAACTTACTGTAAATTGCACACCCTGTATGACATTTTATCGAAATCCGCTCCCATTCGCGAGAAAACTTGAAGGAGAATGCATATGAGACACTCAGTATACAAATGATTAGCAGTGAAAAAAAAAACCAAAAGAATATCGTTGTACTCCATCTATTCGAGTTCAGTAATTACCACGAAGGAAGTATCAAAATTATTCTATGGAGCTCCTATGTAACACCCCGTATATGTTTCGAAGATAATTTTTCCGTAAAAAACCCGAAGGAACACAAAAACTTGAAAAAAACTTGAGAGCGCGCAAAAAAACAGAAGAACTTGTAAAGTGCTCACCCGTATATCACCCGATCGCAAATTCATTGTAAATCGCACACCCTGTATGACATTTTACCGAAATTAGCTTTCACACGTGAAAAACATGATGAAAAATGCATATGGGACACCCAGTATATAATTGATTTGCAGTGGGTGCTTTCATCATAAGAAACAAACCGAAAGAATATCGTTTTAACTCTATCGTTTCAAGTTCGGTGCATTCCACGAAGAAAGAACCCGACGAAATACGGAAAAACTTGAAAGAACCCGAAGTACCACGAATGAACGAAAAATATCCAAAGGAACCGAAAAAACCCCGAAGGAGCACAAAATCACCGAAAGCGCTCAAAAACTCGAAGGAAAGCTTAAAACCCCGAGGAGCACAAAAAACCGAAAGCGTGCAAAAAATAATGAAAGAACTTTTAAATTGCACACCTGTATATCAATCGATCGCGAAATCATTGTTAATGGCACACCCTGTATGGGATTTCATTGAATTAAGCTCCTTACGCGGTAAAGCACAAAAGCTGGAGAAAAACTCTGGTGAATGTCAGCGCTACTCAGATCTGACACCCTGTATATGAATCGAATATATTTTATCGAATTAAGATCCAAAACTCCCGAAACAACACAAAAACTCGAATTTGCGCAAAAAAATCAAATTAACTTGTAAATTTTACACCCCGTATATCACCCGATCGCAAATTCATTTGTGAATCGCACACCCTGTATGACATTATACCGAAATCAGCTCCCATTCGCGAGAGAACTTGAAGAAAAATGCATATGGGACACCCGTATATAATTGATTCGCAGTGGGTGCTTTCTTCATAAAAAACAAACCGAAAGAATATCGTTTATAACTCTATCGTTTCGAGTTCAGTGCATTCCACCAAGAAAGAAACCGACCAAATACGAAAAAACGCGGAAAACATGATAGAACCCTAAGTAACACGAAATCTCTCGAAGAAAGAATCTGGTGAAAATCAGTGCTTTCCATAAGCACAGCCTGTATAGCGATTTTTTCGAGATAGCACAGCCTGTATAGCGATTCATCGCGATCTGTGTGCATTCTTCAAGGACGAAAATGAATTAGCGCGAAAATAGAGCCTGAAATGACGATTTTCAAACGCATATTTGAGGTGTTTTTCTGCGATTCGTGAAACGTGAGTGGTCTCTAGAGATTCGGAATCTCCTGTAGATTCTTAATCGAGCATTTGGAAAGCCTGAAAAATCTTCGACCGCCCATATCGAGCGAAAAATTGATGCCGTATTTTCAAATTTGGAGCTCGCGTTCGGCTATCATCGGAATCGTATGAGAAATTCTGACATTTTGCCTCATTTCACCGTATAAATTGCCGAATTTCGAATGAAGAATTCGCGACCTTGACTCGCTACTTGGATGTGAAAATTGGTACCCAGAGATGGGAAATTTCACGTAGATTCGTTTTCTACCGATCGCGGGGCGATTTATATCGTTTTCGAGCGGCACGGAGGGAAAACGTAGGTGTGGTTTTTGACGTTTCAGGAAGTCGCGAGTCTAAAATTGCCGTTTATATGCATAATTTTCGTATAGATTTCGAGGGGCTCCGCGGCTGAGCTCGTAGCCACGCATGGGGACGTTCGTCGTCCAGAAAAAGCGACCCCCTCCCGCGAGATGCTCCGGCTTCATAGGAGTACTTTCGCCCGTTTTTCGCCTTTCGGCGATTTCGCGAAAATGGCCGATTTCGCGATTTTCGTTTGAAAATTTCGGGCACTTTGAGAGCGCCCGGGGGTGCTTCGGGGTCGCTTCTCCTAGAAGAGGATACGCCTTTTCGATCTGTTTTAAGATTCCTCTCGAGCGGCCCTGCGGGGTGCTCGGAAACACGCTTTCCGGGTCCCTGACGGGACCCGTTTCGATTTTTTTTCTCTGGTCCCCGATCTTATTACTTTATTATATAGACTAGTAAGCGGGTAGATCAATAGGCCCGTAGATCCTTAGGCCCGTAGATCCATGAGCCAGTAGTTCAATAGGCCAGTAGTTCAATTGGCCCATGGATCAATATAGACCATAGATCAATATAGACCGCAGATCAATATAGACCATAGATCAATAGAGAGCCCATACATCAATGAAGCGCGCAGAAACACGAAACACGTCAAATTACCAGTTGAAAGCGAAAAAGCTAGAAAGAACTGGAAAAAAACACGGAGAAACGCGAAAAACACGAAGAAATCCGAAGAAACACGAAAGAAACCGAAGTTATACGAAAGAAACCGAAATTACACGAAACAACGCGAGAAAACACGAAAGAACACCAAGTAACACAAAAAATCTAAAGGAACCTGAAAAA
>JARTUT010002471.1:0-17656 GCA_030674115.1 Micraspis discolor
TTACATTCCACAACGTCCCTATACTTATCGATCAGACTTACAAGGAGTTGCTCCTCATCTATTGTAAAATTTGCAGATCTTCTATTTGAATTTTGACCTTCCATCTCTCTGCAATGAAATGAATATTAGGATACGGAAAACGACTATGAATAATAGAAAACGCGGCTTTGCATATGTATATTAAGTAGTATTAAGAATTTAATACTCACATGATAATACAACGATACTAAATCGTTGAAAATAAAGTTAGCAGTTGATGATTTGGACACCTGTATCAATTATCTACAAACAAAAACTAAAACAAATATAAAATGAGGTTATATCAGCTGTTTTGAGCAATGAACTATGAGGTATTTTCTTCTTTTCCCTTTTCTTCCGAATAAATGACTGGTAAATAATATGGTTCTATGGTTTGAAAATGTCAACCATTGCCAACCTGAGTTAACCCATGGTAATTTGACCAACACCGTTACTAATTGTTGTGAAACGTTTTCACAGTTTACTATTAGTTAACTAGAAAGTATTTGGTCAAATTACCGACAGGTTAACTATACTTTGTGAAACCGGGCGTAAGTCTCTTATGGTTTTCAAGAAAGATGTAAAAAGGTTGCTTCTGGATGAGACAGTGTATTCTGTTGAGGAGTTTTGTTGGACTGAACTGTGGCTGATATGTGTGATGGATAAAATATTGTTACAGACATTTGCTCACATGTTTATGTTGATGTTATGTCTTGTTTTGAGAAATTGTGTTATGCTGTGTATTTTACATATGTGATCTTTACCCTGTTTTTATATATTTTTGATTGACCCCATTTGTAATTTTTATTGTGAATAAAAGTATTATTATTATTATGACTTGAGCTGAGGTTTCTGAAGGTAAGGTCTAAATTTCTGTTTTAAGGTTAAATAGACTCCTCCCAGAATATGCTGCTTTTTGATTGAAATACGACGAATATCAATGAAATCGATACATCGTTATTAAGATGGCATATGTTTTTACCTATTGTAATTGAAAAAGTAAGGGTAATTTTCCAGTTTACGGACACTTGTAGATTCGATTGTTTGTTAAGTTTCAGTGAAGAATATTTTGAACCGACTACTGATGATTTTGAGTGAAAAAATTTGTTCAAAATTGTTTTTTTCAGTTTCCACTGTGTTTCTACTGAACTTAACCTGGCTAATCATATCCAACCTGATTAAAAAAATTTTAAAACAAAAGAAACAATGAAAAAATTTTTTACCTGATATAAATTTCATATTTTTTTCAAATCTCCATATTGTTTACTAATACCTAACTTAAGCATCCAAATTCAAATAGAAATCGGCCTGTTGCAGGTATTCTCTAACAAAATAGTGGGTGTTACCGGAAGAAGCGATTATTTTGCGATACTTTTCATTCCCTCTGCATATATTATTTCCCTTTTAGTATTTTTCACTTCATAATTTTTCCGTTTATGAGTTCAGAATGAGATCGCATTTACATACATTGTTCCAGAAAATGTTATTGATGATATCGAATTACTGAGAAGAAATTAATTGAGAACTTTAGAGATAGGTTGAAACTCAAAAGAAAAATATCTAGCATTTATAAACGAAATTGTTTTTGCATGCCAAAAACAATTTGTAAGTTGAAGAAATGAGTTTATGTTCAAATACTATTATGTTGAAAAAATATAGTTCAGATTTTGTTATTGCTGCAAATAAATGATTTGTTCGCAGTTATTTACGAGGGCCATTCAGAAACTAACCTCCGATTGGTCACAGTGCGGGTAGTGGGGGAGTAGCGCGCCATCTGTGCATTCACGTGCTCAGCAGGTCAGTCGGCATCAAGCCGTAGTCGAGTGAACATCGTACCTGCGCTAGTTTAGTTTTTGTGGCAGTTTGAAATGTGTGCTGCAATAGAAAATCCCGCCAAATGTGAGGTGCGTGCTGTTATAAGGTTTTACAGCCAAAGGATACCTCTGCAGCAGCTATTCATCGTGAGCTTTGTGCGTGTACGGACCAAAATTTATGAGTGAAGGAGTTGTCCGTGAATGGGTACGTTTATTTAAAAGTGGACGAGAAAACGTTCATGATGAAGAGAGGAGTGGTAGACCATCATTGGTGACTGACGAACTCGTTCAGACAGTTGATGCAAAAGTTCGTGAAAATCGACGTTTCACAATGGCGGAGTTGTCTACTAATTTTCCACAGATTTCTAAGACTCTTTTGTACGAGATAGGCTGGCTCAAGGCACAAGCGGGTGATTTTTATGCAGAAGGAATTTCAAAGCTTGTGAAGAGATACGATAAGTGCCTCAATCGTAATGGAGACTATGTCGAAAAATAGTGCAAAGATGTAGTTGTAAGATGTATATATTAAAATATTTTTACTTAACTTGGTGTATTTTTTTCAATTAACCGGAGGTTAGTTTCTGAACGACCTCGTATATTATTCATTTTTCAGCAAATGTTCTACCTTTTCAGTGTCTCCATAGGTGTGCCGCAAGTAATCAAACTGATATGATGATAGTAAATTTCAGTTATGATCTAAAATCATCATTTTGTTCAATATGAAAACCTCAAACTTCAGTTTTTATTCAATTCATATTCATTGTAAAAATGAAATAGTATACAGGGTGAACCACGACGAACTTCATCGATCGATATCTCAGAAACTGAATGTAGGAAAAATTTGAAATTTTGGGAACTTGCCAGATGTCTTGGGACCTATAGAGCTAAAATATTTTCATCTATTGGGCACTTCCGGTTATACCGGAAATAGACCCCAAGTCGCTAATTTTAAAATGGGATACCCTATATATTATTACATTTTTGGATTCTACATAACATTCTAGGCAGATTTTATGTATCATGTCCTATCCCTAAGTCTGAGCGTTTTTGATATATTCAGGTTTTTATGTCAAAAATTACGATTGCAAGCCCTAATTTAATTATCAATTGTTCCTATAAGGAAGCCCTTTTTAGTTACTTTGGGTTAGATGTCTTGTTGAAAAGGACCTTCTTCAATAGATTTTGTATAATACTTGGACAAATAATCATACAGAGTGTTCAAAAAAAAAAGATCTAGAATGAGATTGAGAAAACTGACAAAACTCGATTTTTTCAAAGGGAAACCCCCCATTTTCATCATTTTGTAGCATTAATCATCAAAATGAAGGTAACTTTGTATGAGGTTATCTATACCTAAAATTTGAAGTTTTCGAAATATTGCCAATTTAATTTTTTTCTATGGCGGTTTTGCATTTAATGTGTAAACAATTAGATCTAGGATAGCCACGTTTATATTTGACATTTTCAAATCATCGTAATGCCAGCCCGGTTAAATTATACAAACGAGGATTATTTAAACTTATTTATTATTTATGGACAATATGAAAAAGTTATTTCAAGAACCTGTGATACATTTGCGACCTGATATCCTCATAAACAAAAACCATCACCAAATACTGTTAAACGAATTATAGAAAACTTCAAGAATTTTGGATCCGTAAAGGCAAAAATGTACAAAAAGAAACCAGTTGTTGACAATGAAAATATTGAAAAAGCAATTTTGGGATATTTTGAAGCATATCCAACAAAATCTTCAAGGTAAGTAGCATTAGAATCAGGATTATCTCAATCGTCAGTTCTAAGAATTTTACATAAACACAAATATCATCCCTATGCAATTTCATTAGTGCAGCATTTGAATGAAAATGATTTTCCAAGAAGAATGGAATTCTGTGAATTCATAATACTTCGTTCACAAGAAGATTTTTCTTTTTTGGATAATATCATTTGGACCGACGAAGCCAAATTTACAGAGAATGGTGTTTTTAATCGACGTAATTGCCATCATTGGAGTGATAGAAATGTACACCCATTTAGGGAACACAATTTTCAAGAATCCTGGCAATTTAACGTTTATTGTGCAGTAAGAAATGACGGCATTGTTTGCTTACAATTTTATCAAGAGAACTTGTATAGTAAGTTAGGTCTCTTTGAATAGTTCTAATATAAAACACATATTTCAACTTATAGGAGACCGAAACCTCAACATCTTGCTGAATTTTGAAGTTGACTATTTAGACAACTTGCCCCTGGCTGAACTTCGAAAACTTTTCTACCAACATGATGGAGCACCTCCACATAATGCCCATTTGGTCAATAATTATCTGAAAACTTATTTTACGATCAATGGATAGCCAACAATGGACCAAATCTTTGGCCACCTCGCTCCCCGGACCTATCAGTGCTCGATTTTTATGTATGGGGAACAGTGAAAAATAACGTGTATAAAACATCAGTGACCACCATGGAAGACTGCATGAGACGTGTTAGAACAGCATTTGAAGACTTGGACCCCAATCAGTAAGAAAAAGGCACCCATGAACAATTGCTGCTGAGATGCGAAAAATGTTTAGAAGTTCAAGGACACCAATTTGAATATATACTTGAATAATTTTTAAGCCTGATTCAAATGCTACTTGAAATGTCAAATATAAACGTGGCTATCCTAGATCTAATTGTTTACACATTAAATGCAAAACAGCCATAGAAAAAATTAAATTGGCAATATTTCGAGAACTTCAAATTTTAGGTATAGATAACCTCATACAAAGTTACCTTCATTTTTGATGATTAATGCTACAAAATAATAAAAATGGGGGTTTCCATTCGAAAAAATTGAGTTTTTGTTGAGATATCGATCGATGCAGTTCGTCGTGGTTCACCCTGTATAACATTACTAGAAGGGTAAGACGGTTTTTTACTGGCGAATTAAGGATATAATTGACGAGCCGCAGGCGAGTCAGTTACCTCCTTGAGCCAGTAAAACCCATTACTTTGTGTGTATTGTTTTATATTTTATTTGTTTCTCATTTGTGAAAAAGGTTAGATAAATTCAAAAAAATCTTAATAACTTGTCGCAAATGTCCTAAGCTATGGAAGCGATGATTCGGTCAACGAAAAAATCGAAATGTCTAGCAAATTATTTGATAGTAAGGAGAGTACAAATGTTCTGCAGTCCTCGAGTTCAGCAGTTTCTGAGTCAACAGATGGTTCATCATCATCAGTATCAACTCTTTCATCATCAAAAATCTGTGTTACTGGAAATAACAATTGTACCATGAAACAAAATTTTCTAATGTAAATAATACTACTAACTTGTAAAAATTTTGCAAGTTAACTGTCAGTTTTACAAGTTAGTGACTTGATAAAATAAACTTTCTTGATTAATATTGTGTTTTTGGAAACTGACCTTTACAAATGAGAAACAAATAAATGCTTTATCATTCCTTAAAAATCATATATGATATTGATTTGTGGCTAATAATGCAATATTGAATGAAAAATATCTTTCTTCATTACTGTTAAACCTGTTACACTATAAGAATAGATTACCAATTCCTGTTATTCATATGGAAAAAATCTTTATGAAATTTAAATATTTATTTATTCATGCGTGAACAAGGGGTATCAATAATTAATTATTTTAATATAACCATTTAACAATATTTATTTATATATATTTATTGGTGTCTAACACTTGAGATAGTTTGTGATGTTCTTTTATTCTCACCTTCAAGAGCGCTTTGTTTCTCCGATAAAAGATCTTCCGCCCTGGCATGGTATCTCATATACAGATTGTCCGGGATAATGTGGGAGATCTCTTGGATTCAGATAGAACATTAAAAATTTAGAAAGCACTGACGTGAGGTCAGATTGCTTTGGCGCTCTTGTTGACCTACTTGCGAGTAAATATTCAAACCTTAACAAATCTATAAGCTCTCTGATCGGGTGAACAATAGTCTTTTTCCGTACTAAGAGACAATGTGATGTTAATATGAAAGCCTAATGAATAAACAAACCTTTATCTCAATTTGAAAATAACTACTCATAATTTTCACCAAATTTTGTTCTATGCTTCTCCTAAAAACTTACGTCATTTCTTTTCTGAATTTTGACAACGTCATCGACATCGAATTCTACCTCTATGAATTCTATGAAAATTTTGATTGATATTACGCCTACTGACACTGATATCTAGGTCCGCAAGTTGTCAAACGAATATCGATCTGTGATGGCAAATCTTTCAATGACAAAGCTCGGACTTAATGACATCTCTATTTTTCTCTTGAGTAAATGAAAAAATGATCATATCTTCAGAAGGGGAAAAGCTACGACAATGAAATCTGAGGATGAGTAAGATAATGGTAACCTCAATATATATACGGATTTTTATTTAAATCTAAATGAAGTCTTAGGAGATATTGAGTATTGAAAATTTTTTTGGGAATTTTTAAAAATTTTCTAGCGTGACGATTTCTGCGAAATTTTGCAAGCCGTTTCGTTTCAGCCTCCTCAATAACATTCCTAGTATCAACTCGATCGGATGGATATTCTAGTAGTTATTGAGGAAACAAAATTTCAGATGCTCATAACTACTTAACCATCCGACGGATTTGGCCCAATAACGAACTTGACCGAGATATTTGAACAATTAACCTATTCTGAAAATATGAAAACTCTAGCTGATTCCTTTTGGATGCTAGAGAGGATACGGCCGGCCGGACAGACTCAACTTTCGCCACGAATTCTTCATTAGGGAGTCGAACCCAATCGATTGAGACCATTTTCGGCTCGATATTCCAAAATTACAGACATTCGGGCAAAATGATAGGCACTCTGTTCGGGTAAACAAGAGCGCCAAAAATGAGATGACAAGTTCCCATAAATTTTGTTCCTGGTTGTCCTCCCTGCGGAGATACGACCTCCTAAAAGACGCCACTGGTAATCAATTTTCAATGAATAACTTTTGTTTTGATTAAAAAAAAAGAGGAATAATTTTCAATAATTAGCGTGCCGGGAGAGATTTAAAAGCGGACTGTATATGCCCTTTCTTCTAATGTAAGACTCTTACGAAAGAAGATCTAATTGAATGAAAGCCAATGAACCAACGAATTACACTCACCTTTTGGTCTTCTTGGTTTTTTCTGGTGTTGGCGAAGGGCCCTTCTGGGATCCACAGCGGTCAGGTTGTCCAAGTCACCTCACACAAAGATGTCCTGTTCTTGTGGCGCGATTTGTGATAAAGTTTCACTAGTATGCGGTTCAATAGTATTCTGTTTTAATACAGAAGTTCTTGCGATTGCGATAAAGTTCAAAACATGAAGTACCTGCGGTGATTTTCTTACTCGAACTGTACTACGTTGCAATTTTCCCCACATACACATACGCACGATCATGGTGCAATTAGCGCAACTCGTTGGCTATAATTTTAGTATTATGAACAAAAAAGAGTCGTACATTAATATGAACTCAAATAAAACAACCAATAAAGAAAAATACCCAATTTTTAACTTTAGCAAATTTAAATGAAGCGTGAATACGGAACAACTTTTAAACTACTCAATATAATATAATGAAAATGTAATACGATAAAGAGTGGAGAACACCTCTTAAAATACTGCCCTTGAAACATAATTAGCTTGTTTAGTTTATCAGGGGCGGATTAGGTTGTACATTATTGTATACATGACCTCTTTTTATAGGTAATTGGATTTGTTATTTCGGTTTTTATTCATTTTCTCGTTTTTTTTCTTATGTTAGCCCTACTGCAACTATTTTTCCTAGTGTAAAAACAAGCTTTATCATATAATGTAATAAAATCTTAGCTTCCCATTAAAAAATATGTTGATGACGTCATAACTTTGACTTGTTATTTTTATAACTTGTGTCAAGAGATGCGGAATATAAAACACCGTTTGACGTGTTTTTGCATTTTTTCAAAAGTGATCGTTGTACGTTTTATGAATTTTGTGCATTACTTTATCATAACCCTGTATATCTCTTGATTGAATTCAGAAGTGTACGCTCCATATTATCCTTTTCGAGTGCGTTTTGGATGAATTCACTGTTATTAAAAATTTGAGCCCATATCTTGCACATCATTTATCTGCAACTTATAGTATAGCTTATCTCTTCGCAGTGCCCCGGATTCTCCAAATATCAAAGCAACCTTCAAATAAAAAATTTGAAGTTATATTACTTTCGAATACTCTTCGTTCGGTTGCCCATGACAATCATGCATAAAAATAGAAAGAAATCGTGCATTAAAATGGGTCATTTATGCTTGATTTTGTGAACGTTAAACAGAGCTTTTATTGGGTGGTCGACGGAAAAAATAATTTATTGTAATTCTTTATATACGTATTTTTGTTGGACAATAAAGCTCTTATTATTATTCACTGGGATTGATGGGTATCAAAGCGTTTCATTATGGCCCAATTGGCCTCCGCTACACAGCGTATTGGTAGATAGGCGGAAGAAGAGAGAGCTAAACTTCAGGTGTGAATTCTACAACGGAAAACTCTAAGATTAAAACAAAGATCCTTTGCGGTATTTCAAGCACGTTCTCATTGATTTATCACATATAGAGATTGTTCGTGTCCATTACAGCGGAGAAAATGTCAATACTATAGAGAATGTATTAATATTTATTCATTTAATAGATGCTAATTACGTCAATTAGTATTCGAGTCTCGGGCACCATATTATAACGAGATGACAGTTATGTTAATTGGTGAGCAATTAAAAGCTGGCGACTAACATGAATCGACAAGATCTTTCTGGTATTTTATCCGGTGGAGTATGAATTATGGTGTAGTGAAAATCAGGGCGTGCTCTTTCTCTTTCACACAAATCACCAGCAGTGAATAGGGTTAATTGAGAATATACATATTCCATGTTATATTAGTTCTCATTCTGATAAGACATGATTTTTTGTTCCGATAGTAAATTTTGTGGCTGTCAGTATATGTGTGTTAAATAGAATTATTACACTGGTCAACAGTGGTTTTGGTACCGAAGATTTTGGAGGTGATTTCATATGAATTTGATGCCCTGAATTCAAATATGCTCTTAGTTTTTGCCTTTTAAGATATCAACATTTTTGTGAATTATACATTACACTATTTTAAAAGAGAAACCATGGTTTAAAAAAACAAATTAATAAAGGAATTTTTATTATATTACACAGTTATTACAGTTATTATTCATTATATACTATAGAAAACAGAAAAAGTCGTCATTTAAACCAATTACTCACTGAACATTTCGGAAACTTCTTTTGTGTGACCCTATTGAATGTATTTTAGAACAATCCCGTTGTAAAGATCAGCAGTAATCTGCCATCATGTGACTATCCCATCTTCCTTGATAGCGATCCTCCATACATTTGATATCTTGCTGAAATCTTTCACCTTGCTTCTCACTAATGTCGCCTAAATTATCAGGAAAACGGTCTAAGTGGCTGTGTACATAATGCACCTTAATGCTCATGTTACACCCAAGTAATCTGAAATTATTCAGCTCTCATTGACTAATTTATTTATTTATTTATTTATTTATTCATAACAAGAACATATACGGGTAAATTAATACCCAAAAACAATGTCCACTAATTAACATTGATTGACAGAAGTGCAAATACTTACATAGAAACGAGAAAAAAAAAGAAAAAGAGAACAAAATTTTGATATTGAATTAAACAATTTTTATCCTTCATAATTACTTGTGATTTTTCTTTAAAAAGGAAGAAACAAAATGATTCAGCGATAATAAACAGAAAAAACAATTAATTAAGTAGAGATACCTCTGAAGTGATTACCCAAACATCTTTTAACATATTCGTGGCTATGACCAATTACATCCACTAGATCCTTAAAACTATTACAACGACTAAGTGCTCTAATAATAGGGGAATTCCTGAGCTGTTAGTATGCCTCAAGGGCAAGACGAAGGTTTCAGCTGTCTGAATCTCCTCGAAGGAGCATGAAAGTTGACTCGCGATAAGAGTGACGATGATTCCAATTGATTATTCAATAACTTATTTACGAAGAGTAAGTCATTCATAGTTCTGCGATTTTGCAAACCAATCATATTAAAGTGTTTCAACCTTATCACATAATTTTCTGGATCTCCTCTATTCAACCGTAGACCACACTTTGAACCTAGAAAACGAAGAAATCTCATCTGAACCCTCTCAATTCGGTCTATATAAGTGTTATATTGGGGGTTCCATACAATGGAAGCGAAATTCAACTTGCTGAACACATAAGCGTAATAAAGGGTAATGGAGGTTTTATAATTGCAAAACGAACGACTCTGTCTCAATATAAAACCGAGCATGCGGCTTGACGCTGTTACGATATTGTCGATATGTTCAACTTAGTTTTCAGCTTTGTGTTTACCAAGAAAATTTTGGACAACTGAAACAAATAAATTCCAGGCATTTTGTTCAATCTCAATCATTGAATTTATGAAAACAGGGTATTTAATCAGCTGTCTTATTTGTGGGCCATCAAATAATCCTGCTTTAATTTTTTCCTTACTCAGCTGAGGCATTTTTATTCCAATATATGCAAAGCACGATTCATTCTTATCAAGAGCATTTACAAACTGCTTCATTAGACCCAGCTTGATATGCAGGGGTGGAAACATGATTTTCTCTCGCGGAACTAAAGGATCATTGATGATATTCTTTCCCCAACATAAATGTTTTTTCTTCTAAGCCACTCTTTTCTAACCAAGTGTTGCTTTTGGTCTCTGCTATCCCAGAGGCACAAGAAACAAGGATACTTGTGTGGCTACTTTGCTGTCCAAGGAGAAAGTTTACCATTTTTAAGTCTACACAAATCACCCATTGGTGTTCATGATACTTTATTTTTTCCAAAACCAGAGCTATGTTGTCATATTGCTCTTTCATTCTCGTTGAGTGAGCAATTGGTATTGAGCCATATTTGTTCCCATTATGTAGAAGAACACATTTCAAACTTCGCTTTGAGCTGTCAATAAATAGGCGCCAATCAACTGGAAAATATTCAGGAAGACCCATTTTTACCAGGAGTTCTGTAATAGCATGGCAAAATACAAGATTTTGTTCTTCAGAGAAAAAGGTAGCAGATCTTTCTCCCTTGTGCGATAAAATGTAATTTTCGTTCCTGGTTCAAGTAAATTTTTTCCTTCAACCTGGAAGCTAGTAATTCAGAAGCTTATTTCGACAGGTTGAGATCTCTAGTCAGGTCATTTAACTCATTTGGATTTGAAACATTGGGGAATTGATGACATCGTTTCAAAAGGTTTGTTCGCGTGGCAGATCCGAACTGTAATTTTGGTAATTTGTGGTTCCCACCTGTTCGTCTGGGACGGAACAGGAGTTCCTTGTCGTTCGTGTGGTCGGTACACTTGATTTCGGAACTGTTCGTTACTGTTCTTACGGTTCCTGATCTAGAGCAGTGGCGGCTTGTCCTATGAGGCAGGTGAGGCAGTGCCTCATGAAAAAATTGTAAACCGTATATTTCTTCATTCCCTTTCATCGTCACTTTTTCCTCAATATTTTTCCCAATCTCACATTCCTTGTATATTCATAACAAATCAAATCCTCTTTCAATAAACGGTTGGAGGCATGCCTAACGTAAGCTTCTTTGACTGAATTAGCGTGTTATCTACTTCGATGACCTACAAGAACGTAATCCTCTTTCTGGGATTAATCAGAGGCTAGCCTCTGCGCGATCTTAGCCGATCTGAGATCGTTTCGTTTCTGCGATGTCCAGCGGGTTGTCTACGTCGAAGCGATGAGAACATATCTACGGCTTTGAAGACGGCTTCTCGAGGAATTAGAGGCTGGCCTCAGGTTTTTATTCGAGTTAATTGGGAAGCGCGAAAGAGGGTTAGTTCACTTTGTCGTTATTTAGTGGTATCACATTTGCTGTGTATCGCGTATGTCTATAATCTTTTTCAGGTGAATTTTTTCTGAAATATAAATCTTTTTTATCGAAAGTGACTACCAGATCGCGAAATGGATTCAGGGACCTAGTTATAGTAAATCTTTTGAAATTCCTAAGGAACATATTCGGTGTACTTGTGATATTGTTAATATTTTAATAAATAAGCAACATTTTTCGACTCATTCGTATGATAATAAATTATATTTAATTAAGGAAGTTAAGCGACCTGTTCCAGATTTGAGGAAATCTCTAGTGTCTAGTGGTGGGGTTCGGTAAATCAAATCGGGGATTCCAAAATACGTGGTATGACAAGTACGACTGGCTTACTGGAAGTATTACTTTGAAAAAAATATTTTGTTGGCCGTGCATTTTATTCTCAGCAACTAATGGAAATTCCGACAGAGTTTGGTCGAAAAGTGGTTTTAGTGATTTGAAAAATTTATCTCAGGGTCTATCGCTACACAATAAAAGTGATCAGCATATTTCATCTAATTGCAAGCTTACCGTTATGAGAAAGTTAAAAACAAAATATCGCCACAGCAATAGACAATGCGCGTTAAATAGAAATTGAAAATTTCAATGCTAGAGTCAAAGAAAATCGACAAATTCTAAGAAGTTTAATAGATATTACGATGCACCTCCGTATGCAAGAGTTACCTTTAGGGGCACGATGAATCGAATGAGTCTTTAAATCATGGAAATTTCAAAGAATTGGTAGTTCTTGTTAGTAAATTTGACACGAATTTCAAAACCTTTTAGAAAATGACACCAACAGGAAATCGGTATTTTCTAGTACATCTAAAACCATTCAAAATGAATTAATTGATTCGGTTGCTTTTGTTGTGAATAAACAAATCGAGGACGAAATTTCACAATCATTGTTTTTTTTCTTGGCAAGTTGATGAAACAACTGACATAAGCTGTCATTCCCAGCTATCAGTCATATTTCCTTATGTAATAGATGACCAACTTGTTGAGCGCTTCATGGGATTTTATGATGTTAGTTCTGGGCGTTCTGCTGATGATCTATTTCAATTTTTATCTTCAATATTTGGAAAATTTGACTTGCGTTCAAAATTAGTGACTCAACAGCTTATAAAAATTACTGGTCACAACAATGTCAACTCAATAAAACCCTACTTGAATATTGACGAAGAACATCATAATCAAATTATTAACAGCATACGAAGTGGAAATACATTTTCATCAGTCACACGTCTGGTTCATCATTTAACTTTTCCAATTGTTCCTTTGTTAATTGCACCTTTAAATAAATTATTTTAACTCTGTATTTTTCTACAGTTAGCAAAAAATTTTTATTCGAATAACTCTTTCAAGCTTGTTGCTTGTAGGCAACAAGCTTTCTGAAATCTATTATAGAATATTTTCGAACAATTATCAATATCCCTGGGTTATTACCACTGATAACTACAGATTAAAGTTGGATTAAAGTACAGATATAAAGAGAAAGAAAAAATAATACAACACCCTCAAGATACATATCCTTAATGAAGAGCTCATATGGGTTTGAAAGTCACCCAGATCTCTTTGAAGAGTTTATCGAGTAGCTATGTTATTTCAGTCTGTGTTACACGTTCCACCTAATATGAGTGTCGTTCATTTTGCAATTTTTATATCATTCATCGACAAAAAAACCATAACAAACTGTAAGTCTTATATTCGTACAAACTCATTTTGATAACTCTTAATAATTGAGAGTCCCTTATAAATTTAAAATGATCTTTGTTTTTTCTTGATTGCTAGTCATTTTGGAATTCACCCACATATCAACTCATCAAATACTTAGTTTCAACATGATTCCTCGGTCAAAAAGAAAAAAGGCATAGGAAAAAATTCCTCATTTGTATAAAAAAAAAATTTTATTTTTCTCTTTTCAGTTTTGAGTGATCGTCAATGGAATGTTTCATTGTTTATTATTCAATATATTTGTTCTTAATACATTCGAATCAGTCAAATCCATTGTTTTATAAGTTTGTCTTCATATTCACATTATGTGAGCTTTATTTGATAGGATAGATGCCAAAAACTGTGAATTGTCCTGACAAATGTTAGAAGAAATTCAAAAAGATTATTTCAAGATTTAAATTTTGTTATTTGTGTGTTAATTGATGTAAAGAAAAAATTCTAATTGTAATTCATGTACAAAGAAAAAATTTTATAATATATTTTGTACATTGTAGTGCCCTGAGGAAGACTTAACATAGAAGTCGAAACTAGTAGGCCTTGTTTTAAGAATTGGTTTTATTTCTACCTTGGACCTAGTACCTGTCAAAAATAAGCAAATACAGATATAACCTTCGACTCGTTCAAATATCCGATTGGCTTGCTCCAAATAAATTAAATGTATATTAAAATCTATTTTTGTATGTTCTTCAAACTGGTGCACTAAATAAATTATTTGAGGTTGATGAAGCAGAGGTCATATCAGTTGTAAATAAATTGAAAAACAATAACTCGAGTGGTCATGATGGTATCCCCATAAAAGTTATAAAAACTCACATTAAAAAAATGGCCAAGCATATTTGTTATATAATAAATTACTGTTTTAGAGCGGAAATTTTCCTGATTCTCTGAAGGTCACCCTGGTAAAACCTTGCCACAAGAAAGGAGATCCAAATGAGCTTTCCAATTATCGACCCATTAGTTTGATAACTTCATTTGCTAAAATAAATGAGAAAATCCTGTCTAATCGTATACTTAAGTTTTTTTCGAAAATCCAACGTGTTGTCGAAGAGACAACATGGTTTTGTCAGGGTCGCAGTACCGAAACAGCAGTTTATGATCTTCTACATAAAATCATTGAATTCCTTGAGAGAGACGAGATACCCGCAGCACTTTTCCTTGACCTGTCAAAAGCATTTGATCGGGTAGATCATGGGGTATTGCTTGCTAAACTCGAAAGATATGGGATCAGAGGAATTACCCTCAACCTTATTAAGAGCTATTTATCAAACAGAAAACAACGTGTAGTCTTGAGCGATGAATGTTCGCAATTCGAGTCATCGGATCTCCAGGTTATGTTGGGTGTACCACAGGGTACTATTCTCGGACCAGTGTTGTTTCTGGTATATGTTGATGACTTGACCGATCTCTTTGACGGAACTGAAGATAAACGGAAGCGAGTTAATTCATCTAATCTCCCCGAGGAAATGGAATCAGAGACAGAAATTTATCTCTATGCCGACGATACTAGCGCTTTGGTACATGGACGCACCGTTGAGGCAGTGACTGGCAAACTAGAGGTAGTGTTCAGTGGGATCGAGGATTGGTGTTTGAGCAATGGCCTCAAACTCAATACCGGGAAAACAAATGTAGTATTCTTCGGGACCATTAGATCAAGTTTAGTGTGCCCCAGCAATCTAACTCTCGACCACCAAATCATCCAGGTGGCCCCTTATACAAAAATTTTAGGTATTATTATAGATCGCAACCTCAACTGGGGACTGCACTGTGAAGATCTCATCAGGAGACTCAATTCCGTGATATACACTCTTAAAGTTTTGAAAAATCAAATAGATATTGACACAGTGAAGACGATTTACTTCTCTAATTTTCAATCGCAAATGAGCTATGGCATCATTTTTTGGGGAGGGAGCAACCAAGCTCAGAATATCTTCATTCGTCAGAAACTAGCAATAAGAACAATGCTTCAGATGACATTCAGGGCATCATGTAGAGGAGTATTTAGAGCCAATAATATTATGACACTACCGGGTTTATACATATATAGAGTCTTATTATTTTTCCGAAAAAATTCTGTCTATTTAGAGAAACATATGAACACCAATAGAACTAGGAGAATATGTACATATTTTTTTCCAGCCCATAAATTCACTCTAACTGAGCAAAGTACCTTATATATGGGAATAAAAATGTTTAACTATCTGCCTCAAATTGTCAAGAGCATATCAGAATTCAGGGCATTTCTGAAAGTGTATATTTCTCATGATTGTTAAATGTGAACCATATTCATTAGAAGAGTTCAGAACTTTCTGTAATACATATATGATATAGTTAATGCTGGTAATGATTTTATGTAGTGTACTGTTTTGGACTTGTTTTCATCTTATTGTCTTTCGATGATAATTCTGAAAATAAACACCACCATTATTATTATTATTAATTAAATAAATTGAATGTCAATGAAGTATTTATCGTTTTATAGAATTTACACTCAGTAAAAATTTTCTACGATTAAACACTTCAACTTATTTCCACTATTTTTTATTTTTGTCTACAATGAATATTCTACCAAAATTTTTGATAATGAGATTTTGTCACCAATCTAGAATCTAGGACCTTGGTTTATTCGGACAGGATAGGACTAAGGTGTGAAGTAAGGGATCGTTACTTACGATAGTTTACACCTCGAGAAAGTCATATGTATTTGGGATTTACCAAAAATTATAGTATTTCTACCTAGAGTTTTACCCCAATTTTGTGTTATAGGAGAACATCGAATATTTTGGAATTGCCTATTTCCCGATGGTCGTTGTATTCAATTGATGTCATGTACGGGTTTGAAAGTGTCCAACCTTTCTGCCGAAAATAATGGATTTAGGAATCATGACTTCAAGATAATTCGAAACAATGGTGGCTGCTAAATTAAATAGTATATTTTGAAACATATCGCATAAGAGGCATTCAATTTTACCATACAAAGGTGCTCTTAGTATTTGCCGCTTGAAGCAGCCGTTTTGGATAAGACGATTATTTCAAGTTGGATCATTTCTGTTTTTTTCAAAAATAAATGAACAAAAAAATATTTTTTGTGTCATGTCCATGTTGAATTATCACATCACATATCACTATCACCAAATAACTGTAAACTGGGGAGCAAAAAAAAAAAGTAAAATTAATTTTTGGACGCCCACTATCTCTGAAATCAAGCCGTTTATATGACCTTTTTTATTTTAAAATTACGCATATTTTAGCCCCTTAAGGTTTTTATAAATAATTAATTGATACCCTGTATAGTAAACGGCCGATTCCAAAATATTCAATAACACAAAATTGGGATAAAACCTGATTATAACTTTCTCCTGACGCGAACCAGAACTGTGACGACTATTTTCACCCATCTGTCTATACAGGGTGACAACAAAATATGGAATCATGCTCATGTTTGTATATCATTGAGGATATGAAATTCGATTTTTTTTAATATGGAATATTTTTGAAGTTGAACCAAAGAAAAGGTCACAAATATTTCCAGTTAGACAGAAAATGGACTATTTTTTGAATATTTGATGGTGAAATAGGTATATTTTCTCATATTTTCATTGTATACTTCATTCTGAGTACGACGCTGTTTTCTTCGTCAATTTTTGATAAGTCATATCCATGATTTTGAATAATATACAAATCATCCTGGTATAAAAATATACCTAGTTGACTGAAATGCAGAATATACCTTTCTATGAAATTCCGCTTGAGATAAGACTAAGCAAAGTATATGTACACAACTCGGGTCTTCCTAAGTATTCATTGTCGAACCCTCAAGAGTTTGCTGCATTAGTGGCAGAAAAGTTTCCCCAACATCGAGTTTTATTTACAGATGCTTCGCTATCCAGATCTCCCGACTCTGTAGGCTATGGTGTATACTGCTCGAACCCACTGGTAAGGATGTCTGCTCGCCTACCAGATCACTGGTCCATATTCACCGCAGAAATGTATGCAGTGGGAACTGCTGTTCAGATAATTCTGCAGCATAATATCCCAAGATCTCTAATTGTGTCAGATTCGTTGAGTGTGTTGGAGGCTCTTAAATCTGCAAATTTCAACTCCAATACTGATTGTATCGCGGTTAGAACATTCAAACTTTTGTATCAGGCCAGGACAGCTGGATTAGTGATCAGGTGCATT
>JARTUT010002036.1:0-17629 GCA_030674115.1 Micraspis discolor
TTTGAAGACTACTTAGAATGTCTGGAAACATGGAAAGACAAAATCGTAGCACAAAATTTAATCCAAGCCAAGAAACATCATGTGTATTCACTCACTCCAAGATAAGGTTGCCCTCAATCCTAACGATGATAAACGATATGTGGTACATGGAACATTTGAAACTCTACCTTGGGGACATTATTCACTCAACAAACGGAAGAATGATGAACCTGAGTAAAAAAAGATGTCAATATTAGAAACACTATTAACTATGTAAAATAACTATATATAAATTTATAATAAATAATCATTTTCGATGGGTGTTCTCTTTCACCAATCAGCCTGTATATTCCCTTAGCGATAGATGAGCTTGTATTATACTTCTGATCACATTTCATTCAGAAAAAGTGATCATGAACACCCTCAACAAACGACACGCCTTGATCATCGACTATGACCTTGAAAAAATCGTCTCACCCTCTTACCCATCACTCTCGACTAGGACCTTGAAAACCCTGCATACACGTCTACGGTAAAAAGCAACAGAATGACCTCGAAAACCCGCCATACACGTCTACGGTAAAAAGGAACAATTTTGGTAAAATGAACCTTAGAATTCCTTATGGAGATTTACATGTAAAAATGACCGAAATTGCGCTTGAACTCTTGTTGCTTATCTACTGTTGTTCGTTGTTCAATAATCCAACTAGCGAAATTACGACGTTGTAAATGGACTCTTTCTTTCAATTTCTGTGTTAATTGAATTTTATGAGCATGTAAATGCAAATCTTTATGAAATATCCTCCATAGAGAACCATAAGATATGACCAATTCTTGCGAACGGCGCGAAATTGCTGTTGTCGGTTCATTTTCAACTTTTTCACTAACAGCAGCATTTGAGCGTACAGTATTTGGTCTTCCACTTTTTGGTTTATTAGTAACACATCCAGTTTCTTCGAATTTTTCTCTAATCTTCGAATTGAAGATTGATTTGGCCGATTATTTACACCAAAAAGATTTCGAATTTTGCGATGGGTATTTTTCAAGGAACGCCAATTTTCATAAAAACTTTGAAAGATGTAAACGCGTTGTTACGTTGTGTACCTGTCCATGGTTGAAACTGTACTACTTTCTAATCAAATAAAATCGCTTATGTCATTTGAAAAGATGTCACGTGTAAAAATTGTAGTGCTGACCTCTAGGCGTCCCATTTGGATGACCCTCTACTTATAGAATGTAGCGAATTCGAAGAAGTATGGCAATACAACGAAAGTATTCCATTTCTTTGACAGATATCTAAAATTTTTTTTTCCAACAGCTAACTCTTCATAGAGCGTCTGATATTAAGTTTCCCAAAAGTTCACCCCCTTCTTTCTGCAGCAAGTTAAACAATATCGCTTCCAATTTGCGATACGGAAGAGGGACGTAATTTGTCTCGTAAATATATCAAATATGCACCGATCCATCGATTGGCATACGAATATGGCAAAACCAGCAGACTAAACGTACTCTCCGAGTGACTAATAAATATGACTCCCCATAAAACTTATTCGACTCACTGGTGTAGGGTTAACAGTATCAATTCAATAGTTCCATTCCCATACCACACATCCATTCACTATATATAATATTCAACTCCCCTATCGCCGGCTTTTGTGTACATTTACCATATGATGTCCTTCAGTAGCCTATTCAATTGTAAATGCGTGTTCACTTGCCAACTTCATTAATCATGTAAATGGTTGATTTTATAATTTTATAGCTCAAGCGTATCAGGACGAATGTTTTCCGGTTATTTTTGCGAAAAGTCATTCTTCATCCAGGTCGGTTTTTGGGAGAGTACATAGTCAATAATCGAATTACTCTTAAACCATAAACATGAATATAAACATGGCGATTAAGTAACAACGCGTAACTGTGGTTCGACTACCTATATCATAATATTGTAGAAAATCATTGAATATTTTTACAAAGCACTGATGCGAATCAGAAGAATTTGACGAAGGTTGTTGTGGCAGTGATGAGACCCAAACTCGAATTCATAGCAAGTAGTATAAAATGAAAACTGTACAAGATTCCTTTCCATAAACATCATCACACTCATGAACTGACGTCAATGGAATCATAAATTTATGAAAAATAAACAACACTGAAAAAGAATTAAGGGACGAAAAGTAAATCCGAATTTGAAGATTTTTAACAGGCTATAACTTCGAGGGAAACGGTCATACAAAAAATTGAAAAAAGGAATTGTAGCTCCAGATGTCTTGTTTTTGGATTAGAGCTCAAAATTTTGATAACGTCAGTAACTTTTAAGTAATCTTAGATATACCAGCGACAACAAATTTTGAGAAAATTCTTTTGGTCTACGTGCGTGAAAAAATACAGGGTGAATCTTTGACCACTGCGTTAATTTTAACCATAGGGGGTGTTGATATTTCATAGAAAATTGCATTTTCACCTGTAATATTCAAACGACAATATCAATCGAAATGATCTCTTGTAGAAAGTTTTTGATAACAGTTGTGCATATTTTGGCATCAATAGATTTACTCCATTTCTTGTAAGTTTCTCTCTACTACTGTACAGATTGGTTAAATTGCATGAAAATCAAATATCTCTTGAACTAAAGGTCCGTATCTTGTACTTCCTAGAATTATTAGGCTTTTTACAGATAAAATAATTCTTCATCTTTTTTCCTAAATTGCACCATATTTGAGATAATTGAAGTTGAAAGGAATTGAATCGATATAATTATCTGATGAAACATGAGTGAGTGAATCATTTCTTAGAAGAAAAATTATGTTTTTAAACAATTCAGAACTGAACAGGATTGCAGAGGAGTATTCGTCCGATGTGAAAACTTAAAATGTTATCTTTTTAACGCAGCTGAATATGTTAAAACGGTATGGGAAAAAGTGTTTCTTTTGATTTCAAGAAACTATGGTTAAAATAAACGCAGCGGTCAAAGACTCACCATTTATATTTTCGAGTAATCACTGTGAGGATAGGATACATAACTTGTTTATTCAACTTGGATTTCTTTTTGGCGCTCTTGTTCACCTGAACAGAGTGCTTATCAATTTGCCCAAATGTCTGTGACTTTCGAATTTTTGGGCAAAAGTGGTATCAATCGTTTTGTTTGGACCTACTGATGAATAATCCGTGGTAAAATCTGATTCTGTCCGTCCGTCCGTTCCGTGAACACGATAACACTCGAACGGATGAAGTTAGAGAGTTGAAACTTTCAGAATAGGTTTGAGGTATAAATATCTCGGCTAAGTTCGTTATTCGGTCAAATCGGCCGAATAGGTTCAGATAACAAAAAAAAATTTTTTTTCAAATGACACTGTTCAAATAAAAATTTTTATGGTGCAGTTTTATCAGACGTATACAAAAATACCACTCTCGACTTCGACAAGCTAATAGTTCTGGAGATATGATTTTTTCATTTACTCAAGAGAAAATAGAAATGTCATGAAGTCCGAGCTTTGTCATTGAAAGATTTGCCATCACAGATCTATATTCGTTTGACAACTTGCGGACCTAGATATCAGTGTCAGTTGGCGTAATATCAATCAAAATTTTCATAGAATTCTTAAGGTAGAACTCGATGTCGATGACGTTGTCAAAATTCAGAAAAGCACAGACGTAATATTAATCAAAAAATTATTTATCATAGAAAGAATTTGATGGCGTTGTCAAAACTCAGAAAAGCAATGACGTAAGTTTTTAGGAGAAGCATAGAACAAAATTTGGTAAAAATTATGAGTAGTTATTTTCAAATTGAGATAAAGGTTTGTTTATTCATCAGGCTTTCATATTTACATCACATTGTCCCATAGTACGGAAAAAGACTATTGTTCACCCGATCAGAGAGCTTATAGATTTGTTAAGGTTTGAATATTTACTTGCAAGTAGCTCAACAAGAGCGCCAAAGCAATCTGACCTCACGTCAGTGCTTTCTAAATTTTTTATAAAATAGTTTTTTATAGTTTCAATTTTTACAGACCACAGTGGCTCTCTGTATCTAAAAAGGTGAGCCGTTCAGAAAATTTATTCATATGAAGTTTGTTTTTGAATGGGCCTAAAAATTACTCCCATAAATATGGTCATTCATTAAGGAAACACCGTGTATATTACAGTAGAATTGTTGATGACGAGATATGGTTGATGATGGAGCTCGTGTTGAATGATTGTTTGGGCTATTACCATCATCTATTGTGGATGTAATGTTTTCCGACGTTTCGATAGACATCTTCTATCTTTATCAAGGAGGAAAAGTAAAAACCTTTTGAAAATTATCAATTTTCAAAAAGTCAATATGACAGAAGTCATGAAAGAAAATGAACAATGTTATATACTCATCTGTGATATGATGATCTTTTTTAAGTTGGATCGAACTATCGGCGTCCAAACTTCTGGCAGATCTATAGATGGAGCACTTATGGAATCTGGTGTTATTTTCATAAATGCTGCTTCTTTGATTTTTCTTCTTGCAAGTTTTTTCTTCTTTGGATATTATTGATGCTTCATCCCACTTTATACGATGATTCTCATCTACAGCATGTTGGACCAACCTGGATTTGTCGCTGTCTAGTACTCGTAGAAGCTGATGTTCTTTTATTCGTACATTCAGAGGGCGTTTAGTTTCTCCGATGTAAGATCTTCCGCACTCATAAAGGTAATTCATATATGCAGTTCTTTGTCCTTTGTGTCTCATTATTAGGCTTAACTTTTGTATGTTTAGCTATGATAGTGTCTTAAGATTTGAATGCAGTCGTTATTTTGTATCTATTTCCAATTCTTCTCATTTTCTCCAAACAAACCTTTTACATAAGGAATTACGGTTTTAATGGCCTGATTTATATCTGTTGGTTTAGGTTGAATTTCTCTTGTTTCTTCTAGCTTTTTCTAATATCTTTTTGGGGTAGCCATTGCTTCTAAGAGTTTTCGAGATGTTATTTATTTCTTTATTTTGGTCTTCTTCGGTGCAACAAATATTTATTGCTCTATCAAATAAACATTTTGCCACTCCCAATTTAGTGTTTAGTTGGTGGTTTGAATCAAAATGCAGATATTGTCCTATGTTCGTTGGCTTTTTATACACGGTGGTTCTTGGGATTCCAATTTGTTTATGTACGAGTACATCTAGGAATGGAAGTTGTCTGTCTTTCTCGATTTCCATTGTGAATTTAATTGATTCCTCTTGATTGTTTAGATATTGAAGGAATCCATCTATAGTGTCTCTTCCATGTTGCCAATTAATGAAAGTATCATCTACATATCTTTTCCACAGTTTGGGTTTAAGTAAATATTTTTCTTATGCCTTCTGTTCGAAAATTTCATATATAAATCAGCTAAAATTGGTGATAGTGATGAACCAATGGCCATTCCAAATTCTTGTTGATGAAAGAGGTCTTCAAATTGGAAATATGTTGTTTCAATACAAATAGAAAGCATATCCATAATTGCATTCACACTTAGTGTAGTTCTTTCACTAAGGGTTTGATCTTCTTCAAGCTTTTTCTTAACTATGATAAGTGTTTTATCTATCGGAATATTAGTGAACAAACTGGTGATGTCGAAGCTGACCATAACGTCTTCTTCCATGATTTCTTGATGTCTCATTATTTCTATGAAGTGTTTCGTGTTTCTTATCATCGATGTTAAATTACTTTTTAATGGTGATATAATTTTCTTGATAAAGATTGAAGATGTCTATCGAAACGTCGGAAAACATTACATCCACAATAGATGGTGGTAATAGCCCAAACAATCATTCAGCAGTAGAATAGTATTGTGACTGGAATGAAACTGATAGAAAACTGTGAGTTTGGATATTGTTGATTTAAGCTTTTTGCTCGTTGATTCTTATATACGATTTTTCTGGATTTGTATCGCACTGTTTCAAAGTAATTGAAAAGACTTTAGAATTAGTGCACCAAAGCTCCACACCTCATATCAGTACTTTTCTCAATTTTTCTATATTAATTTTTATTCATACACAGAAGAGATTATTTGTTCTGCACGCAAAAATTAGTGTATCGATATTCTTCCTATTAGATAGGTACTTTTTTGAGGACTGATCTAGATATTTTATGTAAGTGCTTTGAATGTTCGAGAACAATACTTTTTGCACACATAATTTAAGAGACAAGTGCATCATCGACAAATCAGACGGCATAAGCCCTATAGATGAAATTATCCTGAATGAAAGGAACCCCGCCAGCTCCTCAAGCTCGACAATTATACCGTTACATAAAACATAATGTCATCATTTCGTTGCCCCCAAGTTATAATAAGTGTTCATACATACTTGATCGCGACTTGAATGCATTTTCTTGTATTATAGGGTCGCGCCCCGACGTATCCTACGAGCACAATAAGGCCCGATTCAATTTGGATTTTTAGGTGTGACGATTATTTGACGGGTGTAACCACTCCGCTCCCGGTTCTGCTTTAATGAAATATGGCATCCGTCGGGAATATGAGTGGAGAGGGGATCCCAAAATTAAATAGTTTAACTTCGATAAAGCGACGGAAGTGTTTAAATTCGCTGCATAATTTCCCCTCCTCGATTTATGGAGTGTCAATATTTATGAGAGCCATTTGTGCACGTGCCGAAGTCAGTTTTGACGGGAAATGATGAATTGACTGGGTCGCTTTGCGGGAGGAAGTTGGAAATTAGATTTTTAATTGATAGGCGATGACAAGGTTTAGCATGTTACTGTTGAAGGTATTGAGGGATTAACTCTTCGTCACTCTTTCATTCGATTAGAACTTTTCAACTTTTTGAAAAATAATTACTTTGTCTTGTGCTAGGTCGGTTGTTGATTTGACCGTTTTGTCCAAATGTTTTTAATTTTAGGTCATCCAGCTGAAAATTGTCTCAAATTATCCGAATCGGCTAGGCGATAAAAAATCCGTGTATAGAATTATCATTTGGGAAATCACCCTCATCTCTTATTGTTCAATCTTGGAATTCTATTTTGTAATGTATGAAATAACTGGAAATAAATCAGGAAATGACTTATATTAGCCCCAAGAATTCAGAGTTGCAGTCTATCTGCCAATATTGGGAGGCAGAATGTTAGACAAAACTGCTAACCAATGAACCGGTGTAGAACTTATGGTGCCAGTAATTATTCTCATCGATGTATTCAATTGTACATCGATAATATATTTTGTGTATGTGCACTATCGAACCAAACAGAGCAACAATACTGAGCTGCAGAAAAGACTAAGGCTAAAGATGCTGTGCAAAGTGTGGAAGCATCAGCACCCCAAGACGATCCAGCTAATTTCTGAAGAATATTATTCCTAGTTTTCAGGTTTAGGCTCAGGTCAGCCTTGTAATTTAGAGTTGATTCTAATCAAACTCCTAAGTATTTAGGATAGAAATTATGTTCTATAGGGGAATCATTGAAAGTTACCGCTAATTACCTATATTTTTCATGATTACTCAGATGAAAACAAGATACCTTTCTTTTGTTAGGATTAGGACAAAATCGCCACTCAATTCTTGAAAATTTCCAAATCAGATGACAGTATGTTTTCCAGAGTATGGAAATCCAAATGCTGGTAAGCAATAGCAATATCATTAGCATAAACAAATTTCTGAGATGATGTCGCGAGTAAATCTCTGAGATATAAATTGAAAAGTAAAGGAGCTAGAACTGATCCTTGTGGAAGACCGTTTTTCAATGTTTTGAAATTGCCTCTATCACACGAAACCTTCTATCAACGAACATATTTTCTAATAATCTCACCATTTTCTCATACTTCAGATGGTTATCGAGTTTGAAAATTAATCCATCTATCCACACAGTGTCATACGATTATAAATCAATGAAAGCAGCTACTATTTTCAACATCTTATTGAAGCGTGATTCTATGAAAGTTCTAAGGCTGAGAATCTGATCTGAACAATTTCTGTGTTTCCTAATGCCTCCCTGAAATATTTGGAAACCATTTTCTATAGAAGATTCAATTCTAAAAAGATTTAACCTTTCTTATATCTGGTAAGGAACACTCAATAAACTGATTGGTCCATAACTACTAGGATCACAAGGAATTTTTCTCGTTTCAAAATACCTATTACTTTAGCCTTACGAAATTCGGGAGGAAAGTTTCCTGAATTCAGAATATTGTTATAGAAAGACAATAACCAAGGCAAGGCCTTTTTTTCGTAAATGTTTAATGAATTCAAGATAGATTCCGTAGAAACCTGCTGTTTTCCGAGATTTGGTAGACTTAATTGCAGCCCTCAATTCATCTATACTGAAAGGATATGATACATGTTTTAAAGTAGGTGGTGATCTCCTGAATATATGTAATTTTTTCTTCATGTTCTTTATTTTAGATTGGGGTATATTAACTGACTCATATACATCAACTTAGTGGCGGGCGATTAATCTTGGATCAATTTTTGATGATGATGACACAAGGGGAGTAGCTGCACCTAATTTTCTCTATATATTCCATGAACTCTTACTCGAATGTGTGGAATTGATTTTTGATAAAACACTGTCCGATTACCCTTTTCGGCTTGTATTGATTGAATTCATAAGCCTTTCACGTTTATCAATGGATGTCTTAACCGTACAAATACCATAATTTATTGCTATGTTCAAAATGAAATAGTTCATTCTTTTACTAGCCCAAAAGCAATCTTCGTTGAAAAAAAAATCATATTCTATTTTAGGTATAAAATAATTGTAGATTGTTTTCCACTGCTTATATTCAAATATCCCGCTGTGGATTCTATAGTCGTTCTGTAACAGACGGACATGTTTACACACGAGCAAGAATATATCCACATCGCTACTGCCTTCATGATCCAACATGTTAAGCTGTTTACTACCTCTGTCCAATACCCCGGCTCTTGTATAGTCTATTGCAGATTGCAGCTAAGATACGAGTTTGTATTAAGGATCAGAAAACTTGCATAATTTAGTTCAGACATTGAGGAATCTTGAAACAAAAAGGAAAATGATACCATGGCAGGTCACATAGAGATGAATATTCCTTGAAAAATCAATTTTTGGTACATGATTTCATGTTTTGAAACATTCATAATTATTTCATTTATGAATTGAATATCCTAATGAAGCAAAATATATGAACGCTATCAAGAATCATATTCAGATAGTAGTCAAAGATTATTGTATGAATATAGGTATACATGAATGAAGTGAATTTTTTATAAGGACAAAACAAGAAGAGTATGAATTCGTATATTCCATAATCAAACTTTCAATCAACTGAACAAAATATTTTAATTGACGTAACAGAATATATAGTTAATGTTACAAGAAACAACTGTTATGAAAATCTATGATTTGAGGTGAAACTGATAACTGCGAGACAACTATTTTTTTAAAGTGGTAACAGAAAATTCTTTATCTGTCACAAATTTTCTTTAGGTTCACCAGCTAACAAAAACGCTTCAGTTAATTTCCCAGAATTTAAGATTGGCCAAATGGGGATCTCAATGTTGTGAACTCATAATGCATTTTTCGTTGGATTTACTACAATAATATTCTAAGAGTAGAACAAGCGCCCAAAATGTTCCACCCAAGAAATTCATACACTCAAATTTTGACGCCCAAATGAATTCCAATTTCAACAAGGATATTTCATCTGACCGATTCTCCATGCCTCTTTCATTTCGTAATGCTCAGTCCCATATTTCAGTTTGACCAATAATCTCACAAATTCGGGGGAGAAATTTAAATGAACAATGTAATGTCCGTCACAGTGGACTGAACCCCTGAAAGGGAACGAATGAAACATCGTCCTCTCGAAAATGATTCACATGCTGCAAATGTATCAGATTGAATGCAGTACATTATTAATGAACAGGTACTTGAGACCACTACAGGCAGACCCTTGTCCTCGAGGGTTGTAGTGTCGGGACCCCCTCGACTTGATGAAAAGTCTTTCGTTATATTCGTTTATTCTGTCGCTTTAACTGAATGGATATTATTTCAGGAAACAGTATAAATTATGACAGACTTTCGAGATCTCATGAAGAATTTGTCCGTACATTACCTTTATTACTTATTGAAAAAGTTGTGCTTGGTTAGACTACAATTGCCGCTTCTGAATTTGGATTAACTTGAAATTTTTCATACATGATACTTTTATGTCTTTGAACTCTTTTAAATACACTTTTATGTTTCAATTGTTTGAAATCTTTTTCTTCATTATGTGATACCAGGATGCACGATAAGAGAAATTAGCCTTGAACAATTCGTTCAGCTGAGGCAAGCGAGTGTGACGTTATTCAACATTTCCACATTTCCTTCGCAATTTTGGTATTTGGGTGCAATCTTCTGGTGTGTTAGTAAAGGGTCAGGTGAGTCAATGAATCTGTACCTTATGCAGATTATGGGGAAAACAGAATTGATTTTGACTTAAAAATCCGCTATGAAATTAAACATTTGAAATTCATTACTGAATTTGTAACCTACACCACTTTTTTGAAAAATATAGACGAATATTATGAATGAAACTAGCAACAAGTTAGGACTCAGAATGACTCCAGATACAATAATTTGGCAATTAATGTGATCGTTCAGCAAAAGTAGGACTCTATATTTTGTTTGAGTAATAGGTCAGATTCGTGATAATTGAGATTTGTGATAAAGTGTTGGGAACCAAAGATAGTTAGAAACAAGCAATACATTCTTCTTTAGGGTCTTGACATATGAAGGAGAAAAAGTCTTAGGCAACGAAATACCTCTCTACGATGAATACAATAATGCTGAAAGATTAAAAGATGAAATTATAAGAATCAATCTATTTGATAAGAGCTAAATGCTATAGTTGTGGAGTGTAATACTAAGCTAATGAAGGCACAAGACAATATTTCTGAGCCCATGGGTGGCTTCTGTGTACAGCTGACTTATTGGAGGTCCATAGTAAGGGTCAGAGCCCTTGATTAACTTGTGTTACTTTGAAGTTACAATATCCTACTATCTTAGCTAACAAGCTTTAAGGTAAATATCCTCATCAGACACCAAAACATTGTGATTACATAAGCCCATTAATTATATCACTTAGGAGAACAACATCAATAATTATAGTCATGGTAACAACTCCAAGAATATAGAATATATAATGAACTCACTGGACGATCAACTCTGACGAACTTGTTGAGCTGTGTTAATGAATGGACAAAAGCTTGGGATTTGGGATTGCCGATTGATGTGTTGTACTTGGACTTCACTAGAGCCTTCGACAAGGTTCCTCATCGGAGACTACTACACAAACTGCAACATCTGGGCATCCGAGGTGAGATTCTGTCTTGGATAGGAGCTTTCCTATCAAATCGATCATATAAGGTTAGAGTCGGTGAATCTTTTTCGGCAGATGTGCCGGTTACTTCTGGGGTGCCACAGGGATCCATACTGGGCCCTTTATTGTTTTTGCTATTCACTTCTGACCTGCCTAGTCTCCTTCGCTCTACATGCTCAATGTTCGCCGATGACACCAAGATCTATAACTATCCATCTCCGGGGCTGGCAGTCTGCAGTGTGATCTGGATGTTATCTGTGAGTGGTGTAATGAGTGGGGGTTACCCTGAGTATGGAAAAGTGCTGCATCCTTCATATTGGGAGAAGAAATCCGCGTTTGACATATTACCTTGATGGTGAACCCATGAAGGTGGTGGCCAGTCACTGTGATCTGGGCCTGGTGATCACCGAGGATCTGCAGTGGTCCGAACATATTTCTTATGTATGTGCAAAGGCTAAGCGATCAGCATACTGTATTTACAAAATGTTCAAGGGCGGTGATGTTAATACTATTCGGACCCTTCTTACCACATATGTGAGGCCCATCCTGGAGTATGTCGGTCCGGTCTGGTCGCCATCCACGGTGCGCGATGCATCCATGCTTGAGTCTGTTCAGAGGTGGATGACTCGTTTTCCCTATGGACCTGATAGACCATCTTATACGCGTCGACTAGAAATATTCAAACTAACCAGCTTCCGCGATCGACGCGAGAGAGGGATTTGCTCTGACTTACCGATCATTGCGAGGACATTTTGGAGATGGGATCAACGGTATGTTTAAGTTGAATTCAGGCCATCTTAGGGGACATGGATATAAGCTTTCGAAAGAGAGCTTTAGAACATCACAACGCCAAAACTTCCTCTCTAATAGAGTGTTTGACACCTGGAATCGTTTGCCGCCTGAGATTGTTGGAGCCGCTTCGGTCAACTGTTTCAAGAATTCCTACGACAGATGGAGAGCCGTTAATTAGTAGTTTTATTTAATTTGTCATGGTTTCATATTTTTATTCAGTATGTGAACATTTTAATTTTCAATTTATATTTCTTTTGAGTTTATAGACTTATGTCTCAACTCTTGTATTTGTATTAATAATAATAATAATAATAACTTAGTCGTGGTCAGAACTTCAATAATATAGAATAAGCAACAATTAATAGCTATTGGTTCCAGATTATGCGAGCCATCACATGTAAATATTGCATGAGCTAAGGAAGGAGGAACAGCGATAAGGTCATAGAGTTTCAGTGGCGGTTCTTGAGAAAAAAGAAAGGAAAAGATATACTCCCGTATGCCTTATAGCACATGAATGGAGCGATCCCTGACCGGCCTTCATGGGCTTCGACATAGGTTTTAAAGAAATCTCATGCATAAATATAAGAATTGTCCACAATCTAAACATCTCAAAAATATAAATGTCACTACTTGATAAAACAATAAAAAAATTCAAATGAATGGCTTAAGGAAACATAGACATACATAGCACACATAAAACACGCATTAATAACAATTAGGTAACCTGAACAAAGATCGCAGGAAGAAAATCTAGAAATAAATTAGCAAAAGATCTCTGACCTTTTGATATATCTATGAATAACATTCTATAAACTAATTATTGACTACATCCACTACTCAATGTGAAGCACATAAGCAATTCTACTGATTAGCAACCAAATATATTCCTATCGTTGAAAGACTATTTCTAGCTTCGGACACTTCGACGAATTAGGCTGTCTATTATAGTTTGTACTCAATAATATGCTTTAATTAGACAACGTATCACCACAACATTTATTGACTGAATTTAATTGACAGAAATCAGAAAAGTGACTAAAGACAGTATTTGTCATTAGGTTAATGGAACATAGTTTATAATCAAATATCATAGTTTTACATCAATACTTCCTCTAAAACATTAGATATTTTGATTATTAATAATTTTTTTTTTTTTTTTTATAAATGACGTTTACGTAGATTCAAAAACAATTTAGATCATTCCGATAGAAGAACGTAATTCAGCAAATCTCAGCCGAGGCAGCAGCTTCGTCAGGATATCAGCAAGTTGTTGATCACCGGAAACATGTTGGATGTTCAACCTTCCATCTTGCAATTCCTCCGAATGAAATGATACCTCACTTCGATGTGTTTAGTCCTCTTGTGGAACTCATGGTTTTCGACAACAGTTGCACTTTGGTTGTCCACATAGAGAATAGGAATGTCATCTAGGGAGAAACTTGCAAACAGTCGAGACAACCAAACCGATTCCCTGGCAGCTTCACTGGCAGCAACATACTCAGCTTCAGTAGTAGATAAAGACACACACTCTTGACGTCTACTAGCCCAAGATATCGGCCCTCCACTGTGCATGAAAACAATTCCACTGACCGACCGACGTGTATCAGATTGACCAGCATAATCTGCATCGCTGTACGCCTTCAAGACACTTCCTCCAGAACCAGCCTCGTGCTTGATACCTACAGAACTAGACCCTCTAATGTACCTTAGGATTCTCTTGACCATCAACCAGTGAACTTCTTCCGGATTTTCCAAGAACTGCGACGCATGGCTAATAGCAAACGAGATGTCAGGACGAGTAGCCACAGCTAAGTACATCAAACATCCTACAACTTCACGGTAAGGTGCCGATGTTCTCAAACCAGTTTTCTCTTCCAGCTGCACGTACTTGTCGATGGGCGTCGAGACAGCATTGGCTTCTGCCATGTTGAACTTCTGAAGAAGACTTTCCGCATACACCTTCTGACTCAATCAGATTGAACCATCTTCCTCTCGTTCGATGAGCATATTCAAAAAACAGCCAAGTGGTTCATGGGTAATCTTGAACTCCATCTCCAGCTTCCTCAGGAACTCTTGAATCATACTCTCTCTTGTTGCAGCAACCAAGCCATCGTCCACGTACAAAACAACGATCAGTTTATCTTCACCAGATATACAAAGAACAGACACGGATCAGCTTCGCTCTCGACAAGGCCAAACTTCATCAGGATCTCCTTGAATCGATTGTTCCAGCACCTTGGTGATTGCTTCAATCCATAGAGACTCTAACCAGTTTGCACACACGACCAGAACCGTCTTCAAAACCCTCAGGTTGATCCATATAGATTTCTTCGGTCAGAACACCATTCAGAAATGCTGTCTTGACATCAAACTGGGCCAACTTCAGACGTTCCTTGGCAGCAACACTCAGAATTGCTCTGATTGTATCAAAACGAGCTACAGGACTGAAAGTTTCGTTATAATCAATACCTTGTCGTTGACTATAACCCTTAGCAACAAGACGAGCTTTGTAACGACCAATCTTTCCATCTGCATCTCGTTTGATACGATAGACCCAGCGATTAGCGACTGTCTTCCTCCCCTGCTGGCAACTCTGATAAAACCCAAGTAGAATTTTCCACCAGCGAAGACATCTCTTCTTTCATCGCAGCCATCCAGTGCACGTGATCAGCAGATTTCATGGCTTCTTTGTAGTCTCGAGGTTCGTCCAACTCAGCAAGAAACATCTCACTTAATCTTTTAGGTTTCTGAAGAGTACTTCTATCTCGAAGACGTAGTTGAGGGATCTCTTTCACAACCTTAGGGTTTCTTCAAACTCTTCGATTCGCGGTTCAGCAGCAACAACTCGACGATTCATTGGCAGCACAGGATTCGGGACCTCAGGCACGTTCGGAGCTACCGGTGAGTTCAGATCTCTAGGAGAATCAGAGGTTCAACATAGTCATCGATTTCTTCAACAGCAACAGGACGGACAGCAACGGGATGGACACCTTCGACAAGATCTCTTTCTGGGGCTTGTTCAGGAAACAATGCTAAAACTTTAGAGAATGCTCTGGACCAAACACTACTTCTCGACTTCGTTTAACTTCCTTTGTTCCTTGAGTCCACACACGAAAACCATCGATATCGTCCGAATATCCGACAAAGACTGCTTCGACACCTTTAGCATCCACTTCTTACGACGTTCTTTGGGCACCATCAGGTAGCAAGTGGTTCCAAAAATATGGAACCTGTTCAGATGCACACTCTTCTCAACAAACAGCTCACACGGAGACTTGCCTTCTACAGAGCTTGGACCAGTTCGATTGAGAATATACACCGCAGCGTTGACAGCTTCCGCCCAGAGAAACTTTGGAAGATCCTTGCTAACAAGCATGGTTCGTGCTAGCTCAACAATCGTTCTGTTCGATCGTTCAGCACAACCATTTTGTTGAGGCGTGTAAGGATTAGTGACCACCATCTTCGTTCCTTCAGACTTCATAAGATTCTTCACCGCCTCATTATCGAATTCTTTTCCTCCGTCACACTGGAACAACTTGACAGACTGACCGCGTTGATTCTTCACCAGCTGCATCATTTCTTTTATTTTGTCAACCACCTCAGATTTCGCCTTCAAGAAGTAGACGAAGCGAAATCTGGAGTAATCACACGTGAAGCAGACAAAGTAACTAGATCCACCAATAGACTCCTGTTCCATGGGACCACAAACATCAGCATGAATAACTTCTCCTGGCTCTGTAGAACGCTGTTGACGAGACTTGAATGGTTCCCGATGCTGCTTGCCTTCTACACACGATCCACAGAACTCATCATCAGGTTTCATATCGATTCCGTGTTTCTTGAGTACATGCACGACATGACGTTTGTTCTGATGGCCTAAACGTTCATGCCAAACTTGCAGAGAGTCCTTGGACGCCAGGTTAGCTTCACTCACACAGCATCCGTCCGGTACATTTACTTTAAGCATCATCTTGAACAGCTGACCAGTTCGTACACCTTGAGCCTTGACAGCACCATCCAGCAGAATTCACATCTATCCTTGGAAGAGCTGAAAGTCATACCTCTATCCAGCGCACGTGTAACCGAGAATAGATTTCTTCGAGCATCAGGAACATACAGCACGTTCTCCATAATACAAGGAATAAAGCGCCCATTCACAAACGCCTCGAAGTTGATGGTTCCTCTTCCCAAAGCACTCATCACTGAGTTGTTTCCGATACAATTTCTGCTGGAATCGAGAAAGCTTCAAAGACCGAATACCATTCTTTCTTGAAGGTCATATGATCTGTTGCACCAGAATCGATAATCCAAACATCATTCTTGGTTTCCACACTGAACACTTCGCTAACAAAAGCTTGTTTGTTTTCAGACATCACATCGCTCTTTGACTCAGATTTCTTCTTCTTCTTCCTCTCTGTTGGACAGTCTCTTCGGAAATGACCAGTTCTTTGACAACCGTAGCACTTGTAGGCCTTCTTCCCTTTCTGGTTGGACTTGACATCGTCTTTGACCGGTTTGACTCCTGCACCCTGTTGACTTCCACTTGCACCCTTGGGCTGAATCTTCAACCAGTTGCCATCAATGCTGTCAAATTGTTCTCCTTCTCTTGCCGAAGTTTCCGCCTGTGCTCATCAGATGTCAAAACGTTGATAAGATTATTCAGGGTCTGTTGGTCATCCGCCCTGGCCCACCAGGCTTGTCTGAAACTTTCAAAACTATCAGGCAAAGTTTCCAGCAACTTGACCATCAAAGCTGACTCGTCGGGCTTAACTTTCAACTGCTGCATGCGAAGAATCAAACCTTCAAATTTAGCTATATGGCTTACCATATCGTCTGCTAAATTCATGTCAAAACTGAAAAACTCAGTCTGCACTGAATGCACAGCCTGCCTTGTTTGCTGTTCATAAATACCGTGCAGTTTGTCCACATCTGATGAGCAGTTTCGCAGGCGACGATCAGGGTCATGACACTTGAATCAATTGTCTTGATGATAATTTGACAAGCTGCGCGATCTGCCTTGTCCCAAATTTTCATCGACGCCTCGTGAGCCGCAATTTGAGCCGCCGTAGCATTGGCCACCAGTTCCGGTTTTACTAACTCGCCGACACTCACTTCATACGCTTGGTCAGTTGCCCGCAATAAATTGCGTACCATAAATTTCAAATATTCCAGTTCTCCGAACCCTTCAACTTCTCAATACCATGCAATTCCATGATTGTCAGTCACCAAAATTCAGCAACTATCACCTTCAGGTTACGAGACGAAAACTTTTCGGAAAAACACTATTTGTTCCTTTTTGATTCAATTCAATCTTCGTTGAAAACGTTGGTCCAATCAAACCGAACCACGCTCTGCTACCATATTATAGTTTGTACTCAATAATATGCTTTAATTGAACAACGTATCACCACAACATTTATTGACTGAATTTAATTGACAGAAATCAGAAAAGTGACTAAAGACAGTATTTGTCATTAGGTTAATGGAACATAGTTTATAATCAAATATCATAGTTTTACATCAATATGCATTGAATAATTTCTTTTGCCTATAA
>JARTUT010000732.1:0-17628 GCA_030674115.1 Micraspis discolor
TTCCAAAAATATTTCGTGAATAAATTCCGAACATGCTTAGCCCGATTTGATGGATTGTTGTTTCTCCCAGTTCTAGTTTGTCGCCTTCGGGGTCGAGTTGGAGTTGTGAACTCATTATCACAATCGTGACCATCTGTATCAATTACAATATTATGCAATAAGCAAGCGGTTTTATAATCAGGCGTGCATGTTTAACATCAGTTTCAATAGGTTTTAACAAAACTCGCCATTTATTGCATAAAATTCCAAATGCACACTCCACGGTTTTTCTCGCTCTTGACAATCTATTATTAAAATGTTCTCTCTCTTGATTCAATGTTCTTTGTGGGTATGGACGCATTATATATTCTTTAAGAGGATAAGCTTCATCGGCTAATATAACATATGGAGTTGTAATGTTAGAATTAGGTAATGTTCTTGGTTCCGGAATATTAAATGCACCTCTTTCGAGTAACCGGTTCAGGGACGAGGCATTAAATGTACCGCCGTCGCTTTGCTTTCCTCTACCTCCACTTCAATAGTTAAAAATCTTTTCTTCGCATCAGCCACAGCTTGCAAAACAACAGAGAAATGATGCTTGTAGTTAAAAAATGCCGATCCTGATTTTTTAGGTCGTTTAACCCTACAATGTTTACCGTCCAAACTGCCAATGCAGTTAGGAAAGTGCCACATCTCCCTAAAATCTGAAGCAATATTCATAAGTTGGTCTTCAGATGGCCGTGGCATGTGGACATTCAAATTGTTTTTCCAAATAGCTTCACAGGTGCTATAAACAATCTCAGACACAGTACTAACACCCATACGAAAGCTATATGCCAAAGATCGAAATGCCAATCCAGTGGAAAGATATCTGAAACATAATAATAATAACATATAATTATAATGTAAAACTTACATATATTTACACTAATCATCAACACTAAACAATATTTCTGATTTTACAGAAAAGGCTTTAAGGAAAAATGGAAGAACATTCGGGACCAATTTATGAAAGAATTTAAGAAAATTCCGGTTTCTCGTTCTGGTGATGCTGGAACAGATCAAAACACTTCAATGTGGCCTTATTTTCAAATGATGCTGTTCATAAAAGATGATGTTACCCCAGAAATAAATGAAGGCAATTTAGATGAAACTACTGATGAAAACTGCAATAATATTGATAATGATGAGCGGTCCTCAACTCCCCAATCCATAGCTGGCGCATCTTCAAGTACACAATATACGAGCACCAAACGTAAATGTGCACAAGATGTAAGACAGGAATTTATGGAATTGAGAAGAAAAAGTTGGAATTATTACAACTTAAACTGTCAAAGCAACGAACAAGATTGCGAAGATCTGTTATTTTTTAAAAGTTTGTTGCCGTACATGAAACAATTATCTCTATGCAAAAACTACGTGCTAGAAACAATATTACACAAGTTATTATGGACGAAATGAATAGTGGCATGACGCAGTCTTACCATGGATATAATACATACGATTATAACACGACTAATTATGGAAATTAAACTTTGTATAATTGATAACGATAATATTAATTAAATAAAATAATAAAGAGAAACCTTGTTTGAATGACTGCAATATGTATTCCGATAAAAAATGATAATTTACTTACTATGAAAATAATTTTTTTAACTCACCTTATAGTTACAAACAGTCTTTCTTCGGGCTTTATACTTTTATGAAAATTTGTATCCACTTTGAAATATCACTTCTTATTGATTCCAGTATGTTATCAAAACAATTGACACTCATCCTGGTATATCCAAAAATCTTGAAGGATGTTCTCTCAAATTACCATATAAAGTATGAAATTCACCATACCGTTCTCTTTCTTTATTGATTTCGTGCACGCCAATTCTTATTTTTAGCATGTCCCATTGTAGGTATGAATTATCGGTTAAAAATAAAAGATCGTGGTCCATATTTACGACCTCTGATACAATACGTCACACTCGCGCAAACGCCTGGCGGTTAATGTGAACACGAGCTAGCAACGTTTCCCGCTCTCGCACCCGCTACCGCGCCCGCGTGTACCTACGTGAACGAGCACTAACCTGCAATGTTTCGAAGAACTCTGCAATGGCAAAGGTTTTGCAGCAATGTAAATTGATTGTTTGGGATGAATGCACGATGGCACATAAAAAATCTTTGTAGGCTTTAGACAGAACTTTAAAAGAACTACGGAGCAATAATAACCGATTTGGTGGTGCAATGATTTTATTAGCAGGAGATTTTCGTCAAACATTGCCAGTGATTCCACGATCAACGCCAGCTGATGAACTCAATGCATGTCAAAAGTCCTCCAATTTGTGGAAACATGTCAAAGTACTTCATTTAAGCAAGAATATGCGTGTCGAGTTTCAAAATGACCAATCTGGAAACATATTCTCTAAACAACTCATTGACATTGGTAATGGCAAATTTCCTATAGACATGTTGACTGGCTGCATTAACTTTCCTCAAAGTTTTTGTCAGTTAACTCGATCAAAAGATGAACTTATTCAGAAGGTATTTCCAGATGTTTCTCAAACTTACAGAAACCATGATTGGTTGAGCGAACGAGCTATACTGGCTGCAAAAAACATAGATGTAAATGAATTGAATTTCAAAATTCAAGAACAAATTACAGGCGAATTGAGGATATATAAATCAGTTGATTCGGCTACTAATTAAGATGATGTATTCAACTTTCCACCGGAATTTGCTGGATTTGCCAGGTTTGCCTCCTCACAATCTTCAATTAAATGTTGGATCGGTGGTTCTAATGTTGCGAAATATCAACCAACCGCGTCTTTGCAACGGTACACGGTTAGCGACAAAAAAATTACTAAACAATGTGATAGAAGCAACTATACTCAAAGGAAAGTATAAGGGAGAAGATGTTCTCATACCGCGCATCCTAATGATTCCGACTGATGTGCCATTTGAGTTTAAACGACTACAGTTTCCAGTGCGGCTTGCTTTTGCTATGACTATAAACAAGTCCCAGGGGCAATCGTTAAGTGTTAGTGGTATTAATCTAGAAAACCCATGTTTTTCACATGGTCAATTGTATGTTGCCTGTTCCCGTGTTGGAAAACCATCAGATTTGTTTATCTATGCGCCAGGTAATCAAACAAAAAACATCGTATACCACAAAGCACTACAATGATAATAATAATAATTATGATTCACATGATTAACAATAAAGCGATTACTTATTTTTAAATCCTTATATATGTTTTATTTAATTATTTTTTATTCACAACGCCCTATCACCAGGGTGACGGTTCTGTTCAGGAGAATTTTTTTTAAATACGTAGGCACAAAAACTGCCACATTACAAATCTTTTTGACAGGACGAAGTCTGTCGGGTCAGCTAGTAAATAATATTTAAATGGAACTCAGTTCCTAAGGCAAGTTGTGAATGTGGAGAAGCAGAAGAAACAATACCTCATCTCATCAATAACTGTCCCATATATAAATTTCAAGATGGTTTTAGGGCTATTCATGATGGTTCCGATTCTTTCTTGGAATGGGTTATAAATTTCAAACGAATATTATACATATTTTTGTTATTGAGTTATTTTTTCTGCTTCTGTCTTTTTATTTCCAGATTCGATGTGAGCAACTTGAAGAAGTCTCTGTCTCCATCAATAGAAGACCACTCTTGAAGAAAGAAGTCCCTAAAATATATTTCAGCTTATTTTTGTATTTCACACTTGGATGGGGAGCAAGGGTTTTTTTTACTAGGGTTTTTTCCCTAGGCTTTTATGCCATACGCCGCATTGTATGACACCCCGTCACTAACCCCTGATCTATATGCTTTATTGTTTACTGACTAAATATTGTCAGCCAAATGTTCAAAAAAATATAGATATATATAGATATATTACAAAATTCAACGGTGACCTTCCAGCGTGAACAGTTTTCAGAATATCCAAGATATAAAGCTATTAAAGTTATCCCGATAAGCCAAATATCAGTCACCTGATGTTTCCCTTGTTCCGATTGCGTAGCTCGGGAGTCGTATTTCATTCATTTGGAATTCACGCAAAATCAACTCCGCGGTCAGGCTCTTGTTTGCTTTTTTCCGGCGACGTAGCATCAGTTTTGCAAGGCACCGGAAAAATATTTGTGTATGCGAGATATGGAAAATCACGGTTGCCCGTTATTCGAGAACCAGTCGAATCGTTAGCTGGAAAAAATTGGTTGGCTTTGATCTTTTCTGTATTGAAATAGGCAATAGTGCTGTTTTGAGGAGATTTTTATTACTAGGATTAGAAATATACCGGGTAATTATAATAACATTTAGACTGTTAGAAATACGACAATAAACATTCCCCACTTTTGCAGAAGTCAAGGAATTCTTGAATGCTGTAGGGTTTACTTCGTAGAATGTACTCTAGGATTTTCCTTCTAAATAAACTGGAAATAATCAGTAATTGAATATTAATAGGTATCACATTGAATACTTTGATACACATGTACCTTGTTCCTTTGTCTGTAAGGAATAGTTAGTGAGGTGGTAGCATCCATCCAGTGTTGCTCAAGTTCATATGTTCATCAAATATATTTTTATTATTATGTAGGAACATTAAGGTTTCAAAAATATAGTGTCCATAAACGATGACAATTTTGTTTTCCCTGCATGTGTCGCCTGCATGATTCTCTGTAGCATTGTTCGTGAAGCCAGCTTCTGGATGTAGAAAATTTGTGACGTGTCTGAGCTACTTCCCCAAGATTTAATTCCATAGCTCAAGTTGGAATGAAACATGGCATAATATACAGACTTCAGACCAGATAAATCCACTTGATCTCGTAGAACCCCGTGTATATACTGTGGACAATTATTTATTTAGATGTTCGATATGCGAGAAGTATTTAAGATGTTGGTCTATATGTATGCCAAGAAAGTTGGCAGAATTGCTAACAGTTATTTCATTATCTTCATAATTTATATTTTGAGGGTATGTTCTATTGGAGCTCTCGATCCTGAATATAATGCATTCCGTCTTAGTGGCATTAATGACTAGGTGATTCTCGTCACACCATTTACTAATTTGGTACATGGAAGTGTTGAAGTTTTCAACTTCTATTGCAAAATTTTTTCATTTTTTAGTTGTGTGCATTGATTTCTTTTTTTTTTTTGACCTCAAACTTGCTAAATGAATTTTTCAACGTTAGGTTGTTGTGTTATTTTAAGTAATGTCGGCAGACTGGAAGATAATGTAGTTGTTGGGTTGGTAAAGAAAAGATTAAATTTCTCTACTAGTTCTTGACGATTGCCCTTAGGATGTTGATTGTTTTTCCTGTTTCTCCTTGTTAACTCTCTAACAATATCCCATGTCATTTTTGTTTTATTTTCGGTTGTCCTGATTTTATGACTGTAAAATCTTTTTTTTTGACAATATTATTGCAGTGTCGTATTTTTTCTTCATATTATTATATTTGCTGATATGTTGTCAGTCCACTTTAGAGATGACTTGTAGAATATCAAGTTGGTTTTTGATTATTTGTATTTCAGGATTGAAAATGTGAGCTTTCTTTGAAACACCAGTGTTTATTATTTTTTCTGCGATATTTTGTATAAACAGTGATAAGTAATGATTGATGAAATTATTCTACATGACATTAGCATTATTTGATGATCCAATTATCTTGCACCAGTTAGTTGGCAACTCGTTAAATGTATGGTCATCAATCTGCCTAACCTTGATATAATAGTCGTTGTTTCTTGTATGTGTCCATAATCTCAATTTTCTGACCTTTGTGGTCTGACAAATAAGCTTCAAGAACTGATGATTCAAATTCATCAATGTTTGTAGAGATATTATCCAAGCAAGTTGGGGAAGTAAAAGTTACTCTAGTTGGCTCATGAATAGTGGCATATAGATTATGGGATTCAACAATATCCGTAAAGGTCCGTGTATTTTTACTATTCTTTTGTTAGAAATGAAATTGTCTTTAAGATCTTTTCCTGATTCTGTATCTATTGTGCATCTTATGTGTTTCGCATTATTTACAACTTTCGAAAATTTCGATGTTCTAATAATTCTTTAGGTAAAAGCATGTCTTGTTAACGTAATTTTGAAGTCATCAACTAGACTATTTGGAATATGCAAAAAAGCTCATCCACATCGGAAAAGATCGAACTACGAGCCAGTCGCAGAAAACACTAAGCAGATATTGTTTTGATACTGCAGGCATAGAAGTCTGAGTTGCGTCCGAGAATTTGTGCCAACTATGAAGAATTTCACTCTTCTAAGTAGCAACGAAAATCAACTCCTTCATTTACTATAATATAACTATTCTAACTTGATTTTCAAATGGCATTTGAACGTAACATTCATAATCAACGTCACAATTGTTTCTCATAATTAAAATTCTTAAAAACTATTAGGAAGATTCTAAATTTTTCATTTTTACTTCGAAAACAGCAAAAAGTAGTCCCCAATAGATTAGGTCAATATCAAACAAGATCTTGGATATATTTCAAATCAGCTGACCCAATGTAAATATAGAACCTCATTTTCTCGAATAGAACTCTAAATTGGTCCACTAAGGAATTATTTCCGTTGAATGGGCAGAATTAATTATAACTTTCTCTATCAGGAAACAAACACATTTATTTGATCGCAAGATAGTTACGCCGATGAAATATTTTAATATACTTGTACTTAGTGGATATAGAATAAAGGAAGTTATATACAGGATGGACAATTTTTGATGATATTTCTGCACTACAAGTCATAAACCACACAAAATCATATCATTCCCTATTCTCGGTCTCTTTTTCTGAGAAATTATCAAAAGTAGCATCCATGTTCGACTACCTTCTTTTGTTTTCAAATTATAATATTGTAAATATGTCGAAGATCAGAAAGAATCATATCTGGCTAGTACTGATGATGGGATGCTATGATCCAAAGTAGTATTTTCTAAAAAGGAAATACTAAATATATGATATTTAAATAATTTGCGAGATATAGAGAGAAAACTATTTTTATCAATCATATGATACTCCACCCCATAGCATCAGAAATATAAGCAAAATGTTTTCAAACAGCTTCTGCTATACATGGATCCAAGTTGATGATTTGTCACCATTAAATTTATTTTTAGGACGTATAAGAAACCAGCTTCATGAAAAACTTACTCCTAATTCGAACTTATTTTTTGTTGACCAATTGTTAGATATGACTTCTTCTTCTGCTGCTATCCACTAATGGATATTTGCGATCAGTTCTGACCATCTTTCTCTGTTTCTGGCGGTGCGAATTAATTCTCCTGTAGTTCTTATTCCCGTCCAATGTTTAACATTTCGGAGCCACGACATCCTCCTCCTGCCCAATCCCCTTCTTCCTACTATCTTTCCTTCCATTATTAGTTGGATTAAATGGTATCTCTCATTGCGTATAACATGTCCCAGGTACGCTGTTTTTCTGCGTTTTATTGTGCTTAGCAGTTCACGCTCTCTCCCCATTCTCCTCAGGATTTCTTCGTTGGTCTCCCTTGCTGTCCACGGGATTTTCAAGATTCTTCTGTAGACCCACATCTCGAATGCTTCCAGCCTGTTCATGATTCTGACTTTCAATGTCCAGCTTTCCATGCCATATAGTAACACGGACCATACGTAACATTTTGTAAATCTTACTCTAAGGTCAAGGTCAAAGTCAGAGTTGGTTAAGACGTTTTTAAATTTCATAAATGCGCTCCTCGCTTTTTCTATCCGGCACTTGATTTCCACGTCCGAAGACCAGTCTTCACATACCCAAGTTTTCAGATAACTGAACTTTTTTACCCGTTCTATGTCTTCCCCATTGTGCGTTAGTCTTGCATTCTGGAAGTCGTCTGGTTTGCGGGTGACTATTAGGAATTTTGTCTTTTTTGTGTTGATGTCAATTCCCATACGTCGGCTGTGTAATCCAATCATGTCCGAGAGTGTTTGGAGGTCATTCATGTTATCCGCTATCAGGACTGTGTCATCTGCGTACCGTATATTGTTGATCCATATACCATTTACTTTGATGCCTAATTCTTGTCCTTCGAGCGCTTCTTGGAAGATGTTTTCCGAGTATAGGTTTAACAGGAGTGGGGAGAGGACACATCCCTGTCTCACGCCTCTAAGTATTTGCTGTGCACCTGTAACTCCATTGTCAACCCTAACTGCAGCTGATTGGTTCCAGTACAAGTTCTCAATACAGCGCACATCCTTCTGGTCTATGTCTAGCCGCCTCAGTATTTGAACGAGTTTCGGATGTCGTACTCTATCGAACGCTTTTTCGTAATCTATGAAGCACATTGCTACGTCCTTTCTCTGGTCGTAGCAGTTTTGGACCAACATCTGGGTTGCGGCCATTGTCTCTCTTGTACCTAGGCCCCTTCTAAATCCGAATTGAGAGGATCCAACAACACTTTCGCATTTTGTGGAAATTCTGTAATGAATGACCTTCAGAAATATTTTCAGAGTGTGCTCATTAAACTGATTAATCTGTGGTCTTCACATCTTGTTGTATTGTTTTTCTTTGGAAGTGGTACGAAAAGAGATGTAAGCCATCTAGATGGGAAATTTCCTGTATTGTAAATTTGGTTGAAGAGCCTTTGCATTATTTTAATACCTTCGTTTTCCAGTAGTTTGAGTAGCTCAAAAGGCACTTGATCTGGTCCTGCCGCCTTCTTATCTTTGGAGCTATTTACTGCTCTAGTAATCTCCTCTATTGTGATTGGCGGTCCAGTCAGATCACCTTCTAGGTTATCCTCCAGCTGGGGTCTTTCATCTGCAAAGAGGCTGCCAACATATTGTTCCCAGATAGCTTTTCTCTGTGCGTTATCTTGTGCGATTTGTCCATTTTCATTTTGTATGTAGGAGAAGGTCTGCTTCCTATATACTCCAGCTGCTTCTCTTATTTTCTTATGCAGGTTATAGTCATCATTCTGCTTTTGTAAGCGTTCCATTTCTAGCACTGTTCTCTCAGCCATTTATTTTTGCCGATCTTACTTCGACTGTTATACGAAACCATATTTCGTCTGTCATATTTTGCTTTTGATGTTTTGTCATTCAATGCATTGAAACCATACGTAATCTCTATTGAATTGATAATACTCTCAGATGGATCGAAAAGGTTTTCGACCATATATTATATTGATTTAAACCAGATACGATTGATACAAACCATATGATGTGATATACAGGGTGAGTCTTTGACCACTGCGTTAATTTTAACCATAGATTCTTGACGTCAAAAGAATTATTTTCTTCCTAGAACATTTTTCCAAATTTGGCCCCGTTCAAAAAATATAAGATGTTGAAATTTCATAAAGAAATTGCATATTCACCTGTAATATTCAAACAACAATGTCAATTGAAATGATCTCTAGTAGGTTTTTGATAACAGTCAAGCATATTTTCGCATCAATAGATTTATTCCATTTCTTGAGGGTTTCTCACCACTACTGTACAGATTGGTTAAATAGCATGAAAAACAAATATCACTTGAACTAAAGGTCCACATCTTGTTCCTAGCATCATAAGTCTTTTTGCAGATTAAATTATTCTTTTCATTTTTTTCCTAAATTGCACCATTTTTGAGATATTTGAAGTTGAATGGAATTGAATCGATATAATCATCTGACGAAACTTGAGTGAGTGAATCACATTTCTTGGAGAGAAAATAATGTTTTTAAACAATTAAGATTCAATAGTGGATGCTGTGGAAGGTAATTTTCATTCAAACTAAACTGAACTACAAAGGGGTATTTGCCCAATGTGAAAACTCAAAATGCTTATAACTTTTTAACGCAGCTGAATATGGAAAAGCGTTATGGGAAAAAAGTGTTTCTTTTGATCTCAAGAACCCATGGTTGAAATTAACGCAGTGGCTAAAGACTCACCCTGTGTATTTGAAAGCAATGAAACTTGAGCGTTCAGAAATTTAGTGTTCATATTTGAGATAACATAACTGTGGGTCATAACATCATAATTGAAAATATTACTGAACAAACGATTTTTTAATTTCAGAGAGCATACAAGCACAGATATATTAGATTGGCTAACAAGAAATCCATTATTTTAACTTAAGTTTTTGGGCTTTATAACGCATGTCCCATCTAGCGTTTCGAATTGGAACTAATGATAATTTGACATTGGAGACGTCAACTGTCATCGGAGAAGTGTCACATATTTAGTAATAAGTCTGACATTTACGAAATGGGTCGCTATTTGCTTGAGGAAAGCTGGGAAAAATTGAAAAATTATTTCCAAAGTGGTGAATCGCCAACGCAAACTGTGCGAAATTTGAAAAAAATATTTGCAGAAAAGCTTTGCCATCGGAGGCATATGTGCGCCAATTTGTCAGTCGTGTGAGCGAAACTGGATCAATGTTGGATAAAACAATACATAGACGTCCATTTCCAGCAAGGTCAACCGAAAACATCGCTGCGGTGGAACAAAGTGTTCGTGAACGGCCATCCACATCGATTCGTCATCCAGTGCAAGAGTTGGAACTTTCTTGGCCAACTACGCACCGAATTTTGCTTAAGGACCTCGCCCTGAAGCCATATAAAGTTCAATTGGCACAACAGCTAAAGCCAATTGATCATCTGAACCGTGTACGTTCGCAAATTGGGCGAAAGATCGTTTGGTCGAAGATAGCGAATTTTATTGAAAAATCATCTTTTCCGATGAGCCTCATTTCCACCTCAGCGGTTATGTTAATAAACAAAACTGCCGTATATGGGACACAGAAAACCCGCACGTCGTCGAGGAGAAACCGATGTATCCACAACGAGTGACTGTTTGGTCGGGTTTTGGTCCAACGGCATTGTTACTGCAACTTATTATTTTAATTAAATTTGTTAGTTTCATTCATTTCTGTTCCGAGTTGCTTGCTCGATTCAATAGTGATACACTCTGTATGTGTTCATTTCATATTCAAATTAACGCGTAACATATGTTGGAGCATATGACCTATGTCGAACAGAGAGTACTGACCCGGCGTTCATCCGGTGAAGTACAAGAACACTTTCTTGGAAATAAACAACTTTCTCGTTAAATCTACAAATTCGAACTCTAGTGAAAAAGTGACTATTCTCGCCCGTGAGTGCTTGGACAAGTTCATTCAGCCGTACTGTGAAACCAGGTAGGCAGAAGTCGATACTCCAGCATTCGCATTTCTTTCGAGTCATTTTTTTCATATTATTTCAGGATTTCATTACTAATTTTCTATCGTTTTCTTTTACTTTTCAAAGGCCCTTGTCGTGCCAGGCATCATCGGCCCATTTTTCTTCGAAAATGATGAAGGAGCCGCCGTAACCGTCAACAGCGAGCGCCACCTTTCTACGTTAACATTTTGGCTTTTCGGCAAATGGAAGAGTATGATTCGGACGATATTTGGTTTCAACAGGACGGTGCTACGTGCCATACAGCCCATGCTACGGTCGATGTTTTGCGCCCCATCTTCGAAAATCGCATAATAAGCAAAAATGGTGATGTAATTTGGCCTCCAAGAAGCAGCAATTTAACGCCGTTATTTTATTACCTTTGGGAAGCGGTCTAAGACGTTTGTAACGCCAACAAGTCAAGCATGATCGATGACTTGAAACATGAAATTAAAGTAGCCACTGCTGCCATAAGGCCGGAAACAACCGAAAATGTACTGAAAAATTGGACTGATCGAATGGGGTACTGCCAAGTGAGCCATGGTGGACATTTGACCGAAATAATTTTTCATAAATAATGTTATGAATTATGCTTTTAAATAAATGTTTGATCATTGAAATCTATCGAGCCGTTCTTTTTTTATAGCCTTTTTAATTTCGAAATTTTCCGTGGGACACCCTTTATATAGTTACGATCATTCGTTAATGCTCAAATAAGCACCCATTTTGTTACTTGTTGTCATTCACAAGTTAATTTCATCATAACTCGTTCCCAAAACGTCTTGTCCCTATTAGCAAACAAATGAGATAACCATTTTTGACTATTTTCTAAGAACCTCCAAACCAAGGTCCTGAAACTTTTGGCGGGTCATCAAAGTCATGTGAGGCCTGTCGTTGTCCTTATAATACAGCACCTCTCCTATTTGCTAATTCTGTTCCCTTCTCGTCTGATCAGTTGCTGCTTTCAATCGGTGTAATGGCTCTAAGTAGTCTCCCGCAAAAAGAGACCGTAAGGGAGTCTCAAACTTTGTTTCCTCTCCTGTAAAGGTTGCATTGCTAAAACATTGGAATTTGCCCTCTCGGTACAAGCGTGCCATTTAAATAAGATGAATACTTCTCATGAAGTTCTAACTAAAAGTGAAATTTTATGACACTCAATAATATATAAAATATTAGGTGTACAAATAAGTTTCCGCGGTTTTTATAAAAAATTAGGAATTTATTGTAAAGGAAAAGTACATTACGTTTTATTCAAAGTATTTTCCATCATTTGCCACTACTATTCCCCATCTTTCTGGCAACATTCGGATACCCTGTCGAAAAAAACTCTTCATCTTTTGACGCTATCCACAAATCTACCCAATTTTTGGTGTCTTCATATGATGTGGAGCGCTGCTCAGACAGACCATGTGCCATCGACCGGAACAGATGATAATCAGAAGGGGCTAAGTCTGAGTGAATACGGCGGGTGGGGTAAAACTTCCCAGTGAGTGTTTCAAGTATGTTTTTACCGGCGCCGCAACATGTGGACGAGCATTATCGTGTAAAAGAAAAATTTTGTCGTGTCTGGAGTAGTAATGGGCGCGTTTTTCCTTAAGTGCCCGACTCAATCTCATCAATTGTGTTCGGTAGAGAGCTCCAGTAATGGTTTCGCTTGGTTTCAGCAATTCATAATACACGACATCAAGCTGATCCCACCAAATACACATGAGTTTTTTTCCATGAATATTCGGCTTAGCTGTCGATGTTGATGGTTCGACGGGCTTAACCCATGACTTTCTCTTCTTTGGATTATCGTAGTGAATCCATTTTTCGTCACCAGTGACTATACGATGCAAAAACTCTTTTTTATTCCTGGCAAGCAGCATTTCACTCATGCATAATCGGCGTTCAACGTCTCTAGGCTTTAGTTCATATGGAACCCAATTTCCTTGTTTTTGAATCATTCCTAACGATTTTAAACGATGTGAAATTGCTTGTTGAATCACTTGTAGAGTAAGTGCAAGTTCTTTTTGCGTTTAGGACGAATCTCCCTCCAATAGTGCTTCTAATTCCATGTCTTCGTACACTTTCGGCCTTCCACTGCGTTCTTTGTCTTTAACGTCAAACTCACCGTTCTCAAACTTTTGAAACCATTCTGACAACTTCTCTCACTTAAAGCAGCTTCACCATATGCTTCTAGAAGCAATCGATGCGCCTCAGCTGCAGATTTTTCACATTAAAGCATTAAATCAAAAGTTCCGCAAATGATGCTTATTCGGAATAAAACTTGACATTTTTGCACGAAAAAAATTACGTGATGCTGATACGGAATCACTAGTACTTTAAGGTTATGGTGTTGCCAGATGACTAAACTTGGGATATTACGTTTTACATCTGAAAATTTAATAATAATAATAATAATAGAGTCTTTATTTACAAAAAACAGTAAAAAAATACATTAAGGGCGGAGTCTAGCATAAGCTACTCCACTCAACCCCTGATAAATACAAAAAAAATCAAATTACAATATTTTTTTCACATGAAAAAAATATATTAAAAATATATATAACCTTCTGGTGGGGCCATCTTTTGACAAACCGCGGAAACTTATTTGTACACCTAATATATGGTGAGCCATACATACGCGTAAAAGAAGTAGATTATATTATCTGACACACCTAATTTTTTTGTTGCCTCTACTTTATTCAGAATAATTAATATTTATTCAATGATCAATAATCGATAGAAATTTAACGATATCATCTCGCAATTATACTCGTACAATTTACGTTCCACGTGGAACCTTTTTTCGATACCTAAAAGTAAATATTATCACAACATTACTAATCTGAATCTTACATTTTTAAACATATAAAATAGAAAGAGATCAATAACCACTTCTTCCATATCTTCCTTTCGATTATTTTTGCGCCAATTTTGAGAACTTGTTAATGTCTAATTTTTAGATCCAACCTTGAATTTTTCATTCAGACACAAAAATCAAAGGATAATGAAGAAATCATATTCAATGGAAACTCAACAAAAAATTATTGCAGATACTATACGCAGAAAAATTATTTCAATTTCCATATGAATGCTTGGAAAAATATTTCTGAACCACCTTTTTAAAGAAACATTTTAAAATCCGCTACCTTTGAACGTGGCTTACAAGCAAATTTCAAGGAGTTAAAAATAAGACTACCTGAATGCACCTCGATTTATTAGGCGATTTGCAATGGGTAATGACTAGATGATTTCTGATCGTAATTTTCTAGAATTAAGTCCATTGCTATTCGTAGCATCAATTTGCCAAACTACTAAAATCACAAACGAAGGTACTGGGCTGGCTTATTTAATGTACTTCGGTAAATGTCTTTTGCACTGCTCGAACTGAAGAGATCAAAAAGTCCCAGGAACCTATCACAACTCAGCACAAGAAATTATTCAAAAAAATATATTTTTATTTCAAAATTACCTACTTACATTCCGCGACGTAGGAATTTAATTTCTAGGCAAACATTCATTCAAAGTTCTGGGAATCTCAGACCATCGTAGTTTTAAGAAAATCAAACATTTTAAATCGTTCAAATTTGCATATCTATTGAACAAATATTTGAGATTAAAATTAATTCATTTACGATAACGTCACACAGGAATCCCATAATAACCCAAGAATTTGATCAATAAAGGACGCTGAAGCAAGTGTAACAAATCTATAACAATTCAAATTAAGGGAATTATTGATCATAAATATCCTTGAAATCCAATAAAGAATTCCATCCAATTTTATCGTCACAAGTTATCAATTACAAGGCGTGAATTGCAATGTTTGTTTACGTTAATATTCTGTAAACAACTTTATTTACTATTTATCTATTTTGAATAAGCTACGGAGTATTCATTTGAGGAATCACTAATTAGCGTTTCCTCGTTCTTTTCAATTCTGGATATGAAAATATGAACAAACAATTCCTGACATTCTTTTCGAACTGCATACAATATATTTTCAAGAAATGAGGAAATTTGCTATTGTGTCAGTAGAAGTAAACAATTCTTACATGTTTTTTAAAAATAAATGTATTCGAATTGAAATAAGAATTACTTTGGTGCTATTGTTGCATTTCGTCACAAATTTATATGCAGACATTTTTATGAGATTTCAGCAACTGACGATTACGGAAAGCTATATAAACTGAGGTGATAATGACCCCATACTGCTGGGTCAATGGACATTATTACCTTGACCATTATTCATTAGTTTGCTGTTTTTGAGTTCGAGAAATAGGATTAAATAAATCGGAATTAAAAATTTTTAATTTTTCTCAAGAAGAGTCCGGAATCGTTATGAAGATTTCGATTTCAAGGTTGATTTCCCATTTCTTGAAAACAGGATCAAATAAATCAATGCCAGAGGGACGCTAACTGGAATAATGATATTATCCTGAATTTCTACAGAACTGATTTTTCAGCAAACAGGAGCATTTTTGATCACAGTTTTGGAAAAAATTCACAAATTCCGAAACAGGCCAATTTTCGTTTCACTTTTTCCAAATTGTTAAGCCTTCTTGAAGGATATTTGGAACACCCTGTGCCATCCCCAACAACCTTCTAAATTGTTTGAAAAATTAGTTAGTATTCAATATGTGCATTAAGTTATGGCTCATTTACTTTGAGACGATGTTAGTTTATGATATTTGTCAGGAATGGAAGTTGGTTGTGCATGAACAAAACTGATGGTCGACTTAGATTCGGTGACAAATTTCATCAGGTACCATCGTCTCAAAGACAATGAGCTACGACAAAGTGCACATACTGAAAACTCCTTCGAACTAACTAATTATTCAAAACAAAAACCTTTTTTAATTTCTCCATCCTGTCGAGATGATGCAAAAATACTAGAAGACCCAGTTTGCCCAGTTTGCAAAATATTTGGAGGGTTGATGGAAATGGCACAAGGTGCAACAGAAACTCTCAAAAATGCATAACAATTCAGTAAAAGTGAAAATAATGGACATATTTTAGGATTTCGTAGCCAAATGTATTATTTCTGAGAAAATTAATTTGAAGTTGTAGTCTAAATTTCAAGAATTTGGGCGAATTTGCAGCACGGTGATAAAAAATGCGCAAAGCCCAATAATATTTGTCATTCGCCGAACATTACAGATTAACTATTGTATCACTACTGAATCACCCATGAAAATTCCTATAGTTTCAATAAAAATTATATATACAGGGTGAGTCTTTGACCACCCATAAGTTCTTGAGATCAAAAGAAACACTTTTTTCCCATACCGTTTTTCCATATCCAGCTGCGTTAAAAAGATTTTAAGTTTTCACATTGGGCAAATGCCCCTCTGTAGTCCAGTTTAGTTTGAATGAAAATTACCTTCCACAGCATCCACTTTTTAATCTGAATTGTTTAAAACCATTATTTTTCCTCTAAGAAATGATTCACTCACTCATGTTTCATCAGATGATTATATCGATTTAATTCCTTTCAACTTCAAATATCTTAAAAATGATGCAATTCAGGAAAAAAGGAAGTACGAGATATGGACCTTTAGTTAAAGTGATATTTGTTTTCCATGCAATTTAACCAATCTGTACAGCAGTAGTGAGAAACCCACAAGAAATGGAATAAATCTATTGATGCCAAAATATGCATGACTGTTATCAAAAAACCTTCTACGAGAGATCATTTCAATTCATATTGTCGTTTGAATATTACAGTTGAAAACGCAATTTTTTCATGAAATTCCAACACCCTATATCTTTTGAACGGGGTCAAAATTGGAAAAATTTTATAGGAAAAAAATGTTTCTTTTGACGTCAAGAATCTATATGGTTAAAATTAACGCAGTGGTCAAAGACTCACCTTGTATAGTATAAAAAAGCATTATCTTAAACTTCAGTAAGTTCAAATGATTTTAATAAGAGAAGGTTCTATTTTTTCAAGTGTATCACTTAAGATAAATAGTTCAACATTATTTGATTTGCAGGGTTTTATTTTAAATTCAATATAATTTGGCGACATTTCGAGCAGTGTACCCTGTAAAAATGATATTCACAACATAACGGCAATTGAAACAAACAAGCAATCAATATGTATCAAGTACCAACGGCCTTTACACCCAAATACACCTAACCAATTATGGTAAGACAGTAGTGTTAGATAGAGAACCAAATGGAAAGTCTAGAGAGTTTCTCGAGATGATTCGTATAACACAGAATGAGAATTTCATCAATGACAGAACAGATATTAAACATCTAAACAATTGAAATGAACGGACCATCTGAGACCAAAAAGAAAACATCCAAATTTACATGACACCTTTGAAATCAATTGACATCATAACCTCGATAATATCCAAGAAAATAACTTGGAAAAAGACGAAAAACAAATCAATATGAGAAAAAATATTTCAACTTTGTGGAATAATAAATTAAGAAACATACCCAAAATATCTTCCTGAGAAAAGGTGGTTAGAACAAAAGCGTTTG